>VYZM01007333.1:88640-100566 GCA_013398915.1 Dromas ardeola
TGGAACATGACTGACACAGGTAGAAGTCAGTAAATCTGTTTAAATACATATTTTTATGAAGTCTAGAACTCCATAGAATACAAAATCAGCTATTTAGCTTTGCAATACAAGACTATTCAAATCTGTAGGAGCCTCATACGTTCTTAAGGGTGCATGGAACAGAGGAATATTCAGGAGAGGAAGAAAGTGGCTGCTTGGTCCCCAGCAGCCACATCGCTACATCATAACGTGGTTGCAATAGCATAGTAATGTTTCCCTTCTCCGGTTATTTGCGAACAGGATCATCTGTTCTTTGTTATGGAGTTCCTGAATGGGGGAGACCTGATGTTCCACATACAGGACAAGGGGCGTTTCGATCTCTACAGAGCAACGTAAGTCCACACCCCGTCAGTCCCCGTCTCCATGAATGATTTTAGTCTCTAGTTCTGCACCACTTACCAGCAGTCTTTCACCCAAGTTTCAGTGGCTGAGGAGTGAAAAGGTGTTTCTAGGCACTGGTTCAATCAGTGAAGAAGCTCACTTAATGATGCGTGGAGCTAAGGGTTTCTTAATTTTTACGTATGTGATGTTTTACTTCATGGGACGGTTGTACCTAGAGATGCTAAGTAAACTGCAACACAAGCCAGCAACGAAAAGCAAAAGGTACAGCTTCAGTGTCCCTTAGGGTAGTATTTTGATGGAAAAACTGGAAGACAGCATGGGGAAAAAACCCAACGCTTATATTATTTACTAGTATTGCTAAGTTGACATGATAGAACAGCAGGAAAACCTGCACGTTCCGCAAGATACTAACAAAATGGGTAAGCAAGCGCTTTATTTAGCAAATGCAATGGTGTCAGTTACCTACGGCTTAAAGATGACTGCAGCTGAAGACTTAAAAGATGCAAAAATATCATTGTTATTTTAGCTATCATAATTTTTTTTAGTTTTAGGTCAGTTTCTGCCTCTCTCACCCAAAAGCAGGAGGGTTTTAATTGTACCATTGAAGGGGTGCACGCAAGACCTTAGAAGTACGAGCGCAGGGTAGTGGAGCTGCCCGTCAGCAGCGGTGCGATTGTATGACCAGGCTGGAAAATTCCGTGTGTCACTGCGCACTGTACCAAGGGACGCTGACTGGAGGGGATCAGATCAAGGGGTCCAGCGTAAATCGTGGCTGGCGGCAGCCAGCTTTATAGGTCAGGGCCAGTTCCCTTCCCCTTCTCCCCAGCAACAAACTGGACAAAGCCCCTCCAACATACATACCTCCGTTCCAGCAAACATCTGTGCATCTGGCAGCCTCCGTACCTGTTCCTGAAGTCTTGGGTCCACATTCATGCTGCTATACAGAAGTGGAAATAGTTTTATATCTGTTCAATTAAAAAAAAGCTTTTAATGCATTTTGGGGGTGGGGGGAAGCATTCTTTTAGCATGTTGCTTCATATCCTCTGGATTATCACCTCCTTTTCTGAGGAGAACGCCCCCGAAGAGGTATTACTTTACTTTTCAGTCTCTCTGCTGCAACTGGGCAGGTGCGCAGGGAGGTAGGTGAGGTCCATTTCTAACTCTGCCATTACTGCCCCGTCCCTCCGAGAGCAATCCTGCCAGTACTGAGCTCCCAGTGCCTGTCCTTCAAAAGCCATGTGCTCATCACTAAAAATACACAAAGGCTATTAAAGAGTAGAAAAGGGACATTGTTCCCACGTGGAAGTGGATTGAAGCATTAAGGCAAGTTGCTGTCGTGTCCCCTCTACTGTTTGGCCTTAGATACTACATGTGTGGGGAAGGGATTAACTTGCAGTTTACAGCATCCAGCTATAGAAATACAGGCATATTAGTATTTAAAGAAGTGTAAAGTACTTCTCCATGAAGCGACACATACGGCAGCTCTTCCGGCTAGCTGCATTGGCTGTGTTTTCACTGAGCAAGACAGATTAAAACATGTTTTGGTCTTTTCAGGTTTTATGGAGCTGAAATTTTATGTGGGCTACAGTTTCTTCACAGCAAAGGCATTATTTATAGGTGAGTACCAGCTACCTCCAGCGCGGGACCTGTGAATTGTCTTAGCACTTCACGCGTCTTTGAATTACTGATCGATGTAGCGAGTAAAAGCTGTCTGTCAGACAGCCTTTCCAAGGGCATTAACGTGCCCGAGATGAATCTATATCTGTGTGGTTTTTTCCTTGGCAACTAGAATGATGGAATGTTATTTGTGTTACACAAAAGCAGGTTTGTTTCAGTTATTTTTAAACACTGCCTTCAAATCATGAGTCTGTTTATTTTGGAGGCAAGGGAGAGGGTCCTTGAGGCTATCAATTCTGCTGGCCTTGTGAAAACCACCGAGGTGAAAGTTAGTTGTCTGCTTTTGCCTCCCATGGAAACCAGGATATTGATGCCTCTGCCTCACCAGGTTGAAACACCAGGGGCCAGATCCTGATCAGCTGCTAAATACCCACGCTCCCAAGAGATCAGAAGTTTATTTTAATATAGTTGCTGTCTCAGTTTCCTTTCTCCAGCCTTTTCACCCCACTCCCAGCTTCAAAGCACCAGTTGGTACCTACTCACTGAGGTAGCTCTTACCTCTGTCGCACACAGGTACAAAGAATAATGGCTGTTGTTCTTGAGAGCCGGTTACACGAGGCCATAGGTGAACATGCCCCAAACACCTGCTGTTGGCCATCTCCCTCTATAGAAACAGGAAACCTCTCTTGGAGCATCCATCCTTTAACGCAATTTTCTGACATGAGAGACTAGTAAAAAAGTGTTTGTAAAGAGGATGAACATTACGGGGATCGTCCCTGGGGAAGAAAGGTGATTCTTAGGAGCCCCTCTGCCTCTCAGAGACGACAGCCATAACCCAGGAAGGCTCTTCATGTACCCAACTGTATTCCCACTGCCTCCCGCAGGCTTTTATACAAGAAAGGACTGAACTCCAGGCTATGTTGTCATCAGCACAAAATCCTTCCATCCCAGATTTGCTAGACAAGTTTAGGCTTGCTGTTAAATTTCCCTACATTAAATTAGAACGTTCCTGGAGGACGATTTCATAGTATGAAATATTTTTAGAGAAGCAATACCATTTTCTAACAGGACACCAGCAAAACCAAAGGTACTCCGCCCCCCCTGCGCCCCCATCTCCCCCAGAATGTTTACCAGTATAATCACAGCCCCTGACCTGGAGCAGTTTTAGGCAGGCCTTGCACATAAGCACCCATCCTTACAAAAGATTTTAGAACTTGCTGTAGGCAGGGAAGTGCAGTGCCCGAAGTTACCAGGAGTTTTCCCCATCTCAAATACTCGATTTACCCAGGTGAACAGCAGCTGATGGCCAAACATGGAAGGATTTACGGTGCGTTGCATTAGATCAGGGACTCTTGGTTCGAGCTGCAGCTCACTGTCTGAGCAGTGTAAGTAGCCGATACTGGGAACTTAAGGTACCAAGGAGAAAAGACTGCCCTGTTCTCACCTAAAATTATCTGCTCTAGTCAAGTCTTTCTCGGTAAGCAGAAGGGCTGTTCAGTTTCTCTTCAGCCTGCCCTCTGCGGTATGTGCTTTTGCAGCCAGATAGATGGACAAAAAAATGCATGGTAGCCAAAGGGAGGGAATGCAGCTTTTGGAAACTGCTGTTAAAAAGCTTTTACTTGATTGAATAGTGTTATTCTGAAAATAAGACATGAATAGGAGACTTCACAGACGGCGGCCACAACACACGAACCCTCTCGTGCTGTAACCAGGAACAAGTCACAGGTAGTATTAAAAGCTGGGCAGGCTTCAAACGTTCACGCTCCCGCCAAACGCTCCAAGAACCCAACAAACCTTCTTTTGAGTGAGGGAGTCGGTGCAGCACCGCCGTGTCAGCTGGCGGGGCATTAACCCGCGCCTCCTTCCAGGAGCAACAGAAGCACGGGCTCTGCGTGTGGATCTGAAAGCAAACATCGAGGACTGTAAGGTCACACCCTATAAATACACCTCAGCCTCTTATTTACTCTGACAAGTGAGAATTCTTCCCTTCTCGCTACCACCTTCAAGTACAAAAGTACTATTTTGTACGTATTGTGTTGATGGATGATTATTTTCTTGAAAAGCCTCTTTGTATGATGTAGGGTAGGCATTTACCAGTGAAGAAACTGCATGCATCTGAACACAAAAATGACTCCTTTGGCTTTAACACCTAACTTTTTCTTTTTTTAAACACTTTTTGCAGAGACCTAAAACTGGACAACGTGATGCTTGATAAAGAAGGCCACATCAAAATAGCTGATTTTGGAATGTGCAAAGAAAACGTTGTTGGCGAGAACAAAGCAAGCACTTTCTGTGGCACCCCAGACTACATCGCTCCCGAGGTCAGTGTCTCACTGCCGCGCGCTGCAGGGACGGGTTTAATACACTGATGTCAGAAGAGCCGTTGTCATTAATCCGCCCTTTGTAGACTAACAGTTCAGAAATGTAAATAGTAATAGCTAAAAGTCTAATTAGCACAGAAAAGAGGCATTAAATCTGAGTTCCCTATAGAAGGTACTTGAGATTTGTAAATATTCTATCGCTGCAAGTTTAAAAAAAGCAGGGTTATTTAAAGTTAACGGAGAAAATTTCTGAATGAGAGCAAAGACCTGTCCACTGACCCGTCCACGTTTCCACACACAGCAGCCAAGGATAAAACTACAGCTGTGCATCGGTGTCAACAATTTGTCACACCCCCCCTTAAATCTCCTAGTTATTAAAGATTCTCTCTTAAAATCCCTCTTCTGTTTTTTTTGGTATTTATTGCTGCCTTTTACTAATTACTTGTATTTTTTCCTCTGCGCTTCTGTGGAACAAGATCCTGCAAGGTTTGAGGTACACGTTCTCGGTGGACTGGTGGTCATTTGGGGTCCTGCTGTACGAGATGCTTATCGGACAATCCCCTTTCCATGGGGATGATGAAGATGAATTGTTTGAGTCAATCCGAGTGGACACCCCTCACTACCCACGCTGGATCACCAAGGAATCAAAAGATATCTTAGAAAAGGTAGGACTGATGTTCAACGAGTCACGGTACCGTATTTGTCCAGGGAGGGACCAATCTAGGCTTTTAAAAGGAGCCGGTTATCAGCAAGCAAATTCCTTTTACAGATGGAAAGTTCAGGCCAGCTTAATTGCTAATGGTCTGTTTACCGTTAGCAACTTCTGTTCTTTTAGCAGTATATCCATCGTTCCTCCAGTGCCACCTACCTTTTGAGCAGACGTAAGGCTTTACCGCGTTCTCTTCTCTTGCAGCTATTTGAAAGGGATCCAACAAGACGACTTGGGGTCACTGGGAATATCAGAGACCACCCTTTCTTCAAAACCATCAACTGGGCGGCGCTAGAGAAGAGGGAGGTGGACCCTCCTTTCAGGCCCAAAGTGGTACGTGGGTTCTTCTTTGTTCTGCAGCAGGGCTGCAAATGGCAGCCTGGGGGTGAGGTGTGATTTCTCTAAGTATCCCGCTGCAAGTTTCTCCTCACATTTTATAAATGAGATGGTTACGTATCTCAAACCCCATTGTTCTTAGATGGCTCAGTTATAAAAAGGTGAACTATATGCCTCCGACTACCCTGAAATCATCTTTATTAAGACTGTCCTCCTGCCCTCTCTCAAGGAGCCTCTTTACTACTAGAATCTTCATTAGAATCAACTAATAGTTCTGATAGCCACAGGCGTCCTCTGCGAGCTTTAACTAAGTGCTGTTCCAAACTCAGCCGTCAGCCTGCAAGTGGGCAAAAAGATGCATTCTCTAGACTGCTCAACTTCGAACCATTTGTAATGTACATGCCTCATGTTACCTGAAAAAACATCTCAAGAACAGCCAGTGCGTCACTCTCTCTCTCTCACCGTGGGGTGCTGCTGCTTCATCTCACTTGGTTAAAAATCCAAACCAGTTTTCCTCCACCCTGGCACTGGTACAGGTAAAACGCTCTAAAGTCTCTTTAAAGTGTACTTACATACTCGACAGAGGAGAGTTGTCCCGGGCAAAACCAGAAAACTTTCACGTTGCATGTTTCCATAGAAATGGGAACTCTGGAAACACCGGGATCCTACAAACAGTAACCTCTGGAGGTTCAGAATGTAAAACATGGTCTTCAGCAACGCGGAATTTACAAAACAAACACAAATATTTTATCCACACACAAAGCAGCTGCACTAGGGCCTTGCTTTTTTCTCTGAACGAGTACAGACCATAAAACGCTTTCAGGAATTTCAAAGTTTTGGTTAATGGCAAGAAATGCTGGGCTTATATTTAAGTCCTGCATTGCTTTTGTCGATAGAAAATCGTTGGGTAATTCTATGAAACGTTATCACAAATCCAGCTGGTTGTTCTCCAACGTGATCTGGTGCTATTTGTTTTCAACGAACCATAAGCAATTGCCCAGTTATAATCCTATAGTGTTGTTAAAATAGGCAAAAAAGGGAGTTTCTTTAAAGGCGAGGAGGGAGAGAGCTCAAGAAGTAACTTCCTAACCTTTCATATTTAAGCAATTTATTCTGGAAGAAATGACAAGGCTTGTCTCAAACTGTCTTCTCTCTCTGTTTAACACAGAAATCAGCAAGTGACTACAACAACTTTGACAGAGAATTTCTGAGCGAGAAGCCAAAATTGTCTTACAGCGACAAAAACCTGATCGAGTCCATGGATCAGTCTGCATTTGATGGATTTTCTTTTATTAACCCTAAATTTGAACAGATCTTAGAGAAGTAAGTCTCCTAAACAGAACCGGACTTTAAAGCAGGGTTAAACGTTATAAACAGAAAACTCCCAAGTGCTAAGTGTTGTGTGTTCCAACGATGTTGTCGATACTTCAGAATAATACATGGTAGTGTGATTAATTATGTCCAACTGCTGATTTATTGGCAGTGTTCTTTGATGCATGGTTGGGCTTAAGGTATGTGAATCATGTGCATTATTTTTCTCTATTTGGGAAAATGTAAATTCTGTTTGGTACTTGAATGTAGTTATATATATATATATATGCTGTATATTTTGCTCGAGACAAGACATTGGGAAAGAGGAGATGTCTTTTTAAAACGTGTTTGAGCCCTTGGTTCTTTTATTTGTCTTCAATTAAAAGAAAGTTACGTTCAACTTTCATTCATGGCTTCGTAATACTTTTTTTTCTAGAATATACAATTAAACTCCAGTTGTCTTTAAATTCCAGTAAAAAAATACGAGTTTGTAAGCCCTGATCAGTTTGTCCGACAGTTACACACATGTACACAGCTCTCGGGAGCACCCCGTAGCTTCTGGGTAGTTTCAGACTTAAGGGCTGAAAGGGCAGGAGAAAGCTATCATCACCTGCCCACCCGCACCTATATAAAGACTCAAAAAAAATACAGTGCCGCCTTTGTTTTCCTTCTAAAAACAGCTCTAGCTTATTGTTAGAATTCAAGTAACACCAATAAGACTTGGATGTCATCGAAGCGCACAGCAGATCGCGGCTGGACCACTCAGAACACCGCTGGCATTTCCAAACAGAGCAGGTTTGCCTGGTTACCGGCGCAGGCACTTACATGAACCCCCGTCAGAGGGGGAACATGCGCCACGCTGCGAGTGGCTGCCAGGGAGAGCAGCAAACTTGGCGTTTTTTTTTCCTTCAAGTAACTTACTACATCATTTCTGCTTTGCCTTTTCTCATCAGAAAGTGCTGGATGCTTGTAGCCGAGCAGAAGGGCTTTTCTGTAGAAGCTACAAAGGTGGTTGCCAGCAGCATCGGGTAGTTGGATGGCAAGAAGTTGTAATAAATTACAAGTAGTAGTAATTGTTGCTTGCGGGAAGGTTTGCTCACTGCACTTACCTGCTTTGCTCTGGAGTAACGGCAGGCCATATGGCTCGGGGATCTCCTCGCCGAACTGCTGTGCCCAAGGGCCACCTGGCCAATGGCAAACGGATGGGTTTGCTCAAGCACCGCGGTCTGGGCCATCCTCGCGCTACGGGGACATGGAGGTATTACAGAATTTTGTCCAAAAAGCAGCCTAAAAGCTCCAGAACAAACAAAACAGAATTACCTCCCACACAAACAGAAATTCAGAGTAGAGTTAAATACAAGGGAAACGCTCCTTCCACCTGGCAGAGGAGACACCAGTGGTTACCGCCCAAGAGCATACAGTGAGCAACAAGACGCGAACGTCTGAATACGCAATTCTAAACCACAAAGTAGTAATTAATTTTGTCTTTATCCTTCAGAATGACACGTACCCCCTGCAAATTTAATGCCCGCTGCCTAACCTATACGTGCAAATTTGTACTAGAAAGCAGCATTTCGCTGTTGGTTTTCAGCTTTCTCAAAAAAGCAGCAGCATTTGGGCAGACACTATAAGGTGTATAAGTGTACACACTAAAGAATGTAGCTTTCAGAGCAAATCAGATCCTAAAACACCAATGACCAGGTAAAATTAATAAAGTCTTACCTTTCTCCTCTGTTGCGTGCAACTTGTGACTTGTATTTATTCGAGAGCTTCTTCCAACATCTTCCTCAGTTACCGAGTTTGTTACTTTAATTATAATTATTTGTCAGAGCAAAGCAGTTGATGGGAGTAAATAAGTTAACTTAATTCTTATGTCTATGTCTAAGCTCTCTCAACCAAGCGACAATTCCTACGCTTCCGAAAGCTGTGGAAACCCGCTGACCTGGCCACTTCGGCTACTCGGAAAGAAACACGCAGCAGCACACATCGTAGCATTTGATCTTTATTACTTGGATCAAAGGTCAAACGATTACATTTGCCTGAAAGATTACGACAAAGGCCAACGATGTAAGAAAAGGCAGTTTAATCCCATTTGAGAGACTGCATCTGAGCCAGCGAGTGCACTAACGGTCCGAAGGCAGTAAAATAAACACGGGTACAAATACACAAGGTCAGGACGCTGTCGGTGACGGTTCTGGTCAGGGGTGGGGGACGAGCGCAGTTTTTAGACAGTGACCATAATCCGCAATTCCTGGCAGTGCCTTTCTGGAAAGGTGGTGACGCCCCAGGGAGAACCCACCACACGCTTCAAATCTACGTTTGTTATCTACGCTTGCTCTCGCCCGCTAGGAAGGGGGGGATGCAGTCAGTGATGTAGTATCTTCCTAAAGTAGAACAGACAACTACTATTTTTTTTTTCTCTTCAAGTATCAGCATAACAATTTATTTACACTTGTTTACAATTCTTTTTTACTGAACACCCAACTTAGTAAAACACTCATCACAGTATATTCAAAAGCAGGCTATAAAAATACCTACTATACATAAAACATTTAGCCTCAAGGAATTTTACAGCACCTCTGAAAATTGGGAGAGGTAAAACAAAGGGAGGGAGAGAGGGGAGACACCTCCAGCCGTGCCGCCAGTGAAGAGAAGGAGCCCTTGGGCTCAGCTCTCCCCGGAGGAAACCTCTCCTTCCACCACATTTCTTCAGCCAGATCCCAGCTGAAGAAGTACCGCAGCCTGCCGGTAAAACCCTGCTTTCCGAACACAGTCTCCAGGGATTTGCCCTCTGTAACTATGGATAAACTCTCGACTTGCTCAATTTAGAAACTGTTTAACAATTCCTGGTCACGGCCGGCCGGCAGAGGTCCAGAGGAGCGAGAGCTGTCTGGAGCACAGCCCGGCTTTCCCACACTGAACACGCAGCACATCGGGAGGGGAAATCACTTCTGCATTTTTGCCAGGAGGGTGGCCTTGGTAACTACGCAGCAATAAATTAACTTCTGTGAGCAGCGCTGCGTGGTCTCTCGCCTCACACAATAACTACGGACACAGCTGAATTAATAGAGATGCGAAATGGGGGTTAGGGAACGCGTGGATCGCACACGCGGGGCTTTGGACGGCGGCGCTCGGGGCGGGTGTTTCTGGTCGCTCCGTGCCCTACGCATTCCTCCTCTGAAACGGAACCAGTGATACGGTATGGCTTACTTCCAGAGCGGAATATATTGCTGAAATTAGCTTATTGAAACAAATCACAACAGCAGCATGTTATTTTATAAACCCTGCACAAACAAAAGACAATTTAGCCCTTGCCTGCAAAACTATGTTACAAGGGCCTGATATTTCACACAGGAATTAAGAAAAAAAAAAAAAACAACAAACCTAAATGACAAAGCAAACAAACCCCAACCACATACATGGTAAAAGCTCAATTAATGGAACAGAAGTCCTTAGAAAAAACACAGTCCAACTACCAAAGAACAGCTCTCCTCATTTCAGAACTAAGCGCCAGCAGCGGTGCTGGCAGCTCGCTTCAGTTGTCTGGCAACACACGTACAGAATACACGTTGACTTAGTACAGTTAAAAGGTCGTGGCCTTGACAGACATAGAAAATTCCATTTTTAGCACTGGAGTTTCACAAGGTATAAAAGAGCATCGAAGAATTGGGACAGCGGAAGGTGCTTAAAAACAACACAAGAAAACCCCAAGGCAGGTGTGCCCACCTTAAAAATAATTTCAGAATTTACCTGGTGTTTTTTTTCTTGCATGAGCTGTTAGAAGGGTTAAACTCCACCTAACCTTTCTGTACTCTTTCCTGATGTACGTATTAAATGTGGCTATAAGAGAGAAACACAGACTTTTATGTTGAAATTCATTCCAAAAATTGCCTAAAAAAAAAAATTTAAAGATGACAGCGCTAATAAGACAAGCAGCTTCTCCAGCCCTTGACAGTCGGAATCCTTTTCCCCTCCCTTCCAGTCTCAGAAAAGTTGCTCATCCCCTGCTGTAACTGCGGCAGAAGGGACGACACGCTCTCTCTCAATGCGTTCCTGCCACCTGTAACTCACACTCACGTCCCCCACTTTACACCGCATTTTCCACGGCCCTCCAAAATACAGCTGGCCCCTGGAAAATGTTACAATCTTGCTAAAACAGCAGAATCTTTCAGGTAGCAAATCCAGCTTTAATGCTTTTATTTTTCAAGGGGAAAGTCTCCCCATTTCAGAAAAACTCAAGGTGTAGTTGGCAAACCAAAGCTTAATTTAAAGCACAGAAAAGCTCTCGGAGCTGCCAGGCTTTCCCATTTAAGCAGTTTTGCAACATGAAGCCTCCAATGCTCAAAATGTAGAATTTCACCTATGTTAAATACGCCATCAAAAAAATCTCCATGTAATTCTAGGCAATCATTCACAGTAAAAATAAGAGAAACTCTTAGAAAAACACTTAAAAAAGTAAAATCTAGTTAAAATCTGACAGTAAAATTGACACGGGCAATTAACCATCTTGCAGTATCCACAGATGAACAATAAAAACCACTGAAACTGCACAAATTTACATACGAAAAATCTAAACCCGACTCTAACTCTGCTTCCCAGAAATCTTTTTACTTGATACCTTTCGGCACTGGGGGTTATCCAGAACTACAGGTTTTCTCCAAAGAAGCTGAATCACATTCGAAATGTCTTAAAAGCGAAGGGGAGGTGCGTTGGTTCCAACTCGCTTGGCGACACCTTCTCCGGGCCCTGAGCTGCTACTGGTAAGCTCTTGCGCTGGAGGACGGGCTGCTGCCCCGGGGACGGGAGCTATAGGTGGTTAGGTACTGTCCTCAAAGCTTCTTCTCTTGACCGATCCACACCTACATTCTGCAAAGTTAAAGACAAATAAGAAAAAAAGATTTTAAAGCAAGGGCCTCGTGGTCAGCCCTAGTTTTGCCTAACACACGGCTACTACACCAGGCAAAAAGATGAGCAAGTTTTAACGCTTATTTCTTCAAAATGTTTTGTAAAAGGCATGGAAAGGTCCCAGCCCGTGAGCAGAAGGCAGGAGCAGGCTTAGACCTCGTCCCAGCCACGACACACTTTGCAGAGCCCGAGTCCCCCAGATACCTAAACACAGGCTCTCCGCTGCCAGGGAAAAAGCATCTTTAAGACATGTGTTACAGCGGGTCTGGTAGGAAAGTCAGTCGATCCGTCTCTGCACACCATATGCAGGTCACAACGTTATGTTTTCTAAGACTTTTTTTTTTTT
>VYZM01007333.1:100624-120514 GCA_013398915.1 Dromas ardeola
TTTTTTGCTTTAACCACTGTTTTTAACCACGTTTTTCTAAGCCGCTACCTCTTCTAGTCTTTATGCATATAGTATAAGAAAAAAACCCACCCAGTGAAGGTCATAAACCACTGAAGAACTGATAAAACCCAGAGGGCGGGAAGCCCATCCCTCCCTGTTTCGAGCACGCTCCAGGAAACGGCTCCTTAACACCAGCAACTTTAAAGCTGATTCCGATCTTGTCTGTAAGCAGCTAAGTCAGGAAGGAATCTGAGTAACTCCCTCAAGAGCTGGTAACATAAAGTTTAAACACGCTTCAGGATACATGGGCACGCTGGCAGACGTCACGCTGATATCAGATAGTGTTTCGGTGGTTTTATAACCACATTTATTAGAGTTTACTTTCAAAACACGTCTCTCCAGTCCAACTCAAGGAACAGGAGAGCCCCACGCAGCGAGGGGACTCTCAGCACACACGCTCAGACAGCACACACACAACTCCACCAGTTCCATCCACTTGAAAACAAAGTCATTCCCCTCCCCAGCCCCAGTTTCGAGGATTTTCAACCGTTCCTATGAGAACCAGAGATAAACAAGCAGCACCAGATTTGATTTGGGGGTTGAAGTGAGCCAACGTCACTTCTGCCTTTACCAATTCTCCTACATTAACGTCGGACCTTTCCTTTCTCATCAGCCTTCAAACCCTCAGGTGGATCACCCTGTTTTCCACCACAAACACACCCACCACAGCAAGGTTCTGGAGAAGAGACGCAGGAATGCTGCTGGGCAGAGTCATCCAAGTCCTGGCAATCTCTGCGCCCCCCAGCACACTGCCCGCCCCTCGCGGCCTTCTCCCTCTGAAGGGAAGAACAGCAACAACCCTATTTTAGGAAGAAGCTCCTACAAGTAGCATCTCTTCTGCAGCAAAGAAAACCGAGAAACCTTCGGCATCTGCTTAGAGAACGCAAGGACTTGGCAAAACAAGTCACGCTCTGCATGACAAGGGAAAAAAAAAAACCACACACAAAACCCAAACAAACAAAAACCCAAAAATATGCTGGCATTTCTTTCATTTATTTGTATTTTTCGTAGCAACCGATACAATGTACCCAGAAATTCCTTGGGACTGCGGAGGTGTCTCCACAGGCACTCCAAGAATATTGGCTAAAATCTTTTAAGCTGAGCATCTGCTGTTGATTCAAAGAAAATTAAATGGAGCATGAAATGGAGCATCGATACGCAGGAACGCAGAGGTACTGGAAATGAGTCCACAAGCAGCAAGAACTAGAGAGTTAAAACATGAACCTAAAAGGAAACAAGGTGGCCAAGACAAGGCAGAATATTCAGCTTATTTAAGTCAACGAGGGGTATGAGATGAAAGCAGCATCTTAGCAACTGGGACAGCCCCAAGAGGGAATATCGATACGCAGTCAACAAAGTTGAAAGCAAGAAATCTTTCTGAGTAAATGGGAAAGGGGAAAAGGCTGTAGAAGCAATGCGCACTGAAGAAAGAAACCTCCGACTGGGATAAACCCTAACAATCACACCCTAGGGCTTATTAGACAAACAGAATACCTGGGTGCAAGACCAGAGGAACCGAGGCTTAGAAAGGGCCTAATATCTTCACTGATGGTAAATGGGTTCCTACTCATGGGAATCACATGAGACTACACTACAGCAGCTGGGATTGCACCCGCTTCCAGACTAGCCACGGGCATGGAGAGCGAGAAGTCGTGCACCGAGAGCAGTGATGCTTCTTACAAAGACAACCGAGGGTTTAGCCTTATTTTTGGGGGCCAAAAGGTGTCCCTGCAACTGCTCAGCAGCGCCACAAGCACACCTGGACAAAAGCACCGCCCTGGGAACAGCACTACCACTGCCGCGCACCAGCGGGAACACGCGTTGGAGCCCGGGAAACGCAGGCGCGGGAATAAAACCAACACACGCCATTTTAAAATACTATTTCTAGCAAGGTTCCTCCTCTCCTCGTTACACTACCCCCTGCTTTGTACAGTTTTTTCCTACAGAACTGAGCCTCCCCCCCACAAAAAGTGTTACAGGTTTCTGAGCAGGACAGAGTCTGCCATTTGAGTTTTACTTTGATTAGCTACAGGTGATCTCACAGCAAAACGGGATGGTTTCGCAGGCAGGCGGCTCCCAAGGGCGCACGAGCCATGAAGACAGCCGAAGCACATGCAGTTCATAAGGGCCTTGCACAGCTGAACAACCAGCACAGGCCTAAAGAGAGGAATAAACACACGATATACACAATCCAGTGCTCTCATCAACCAGCTTTCCCTCACCGAGCTGCGCCACAAACTGTCACTGATGCCTCCCTGCCCAGCATCAGGCTTTTCTTTCACTGAGAAAATAAACCAGAGAGAACGATTAAGCAATCCTGCCGTAACAGGAGACCCCTTAGAGCGCAGAACTGCATTTAAATATCCCCTTCACTCGGTTGGGCACATCGGCACAAGGAGCGTTAGGCTCAGCAAGGAGAGCACCAGGCAACGGGGCTGGCAGCAGCTGGCGTCCCTGCCCCTCCGTCCCTGGAGGGTCCTGGGTGCCGCTGCCGCGCACCCCCCCCTCCAGGAGCAGGCCAGCCCGGCACTCCCCTCTGGCCAAGTCCCTGCCCCTTCCATCTTCACCCTCCGCTTCCTCCGACAGCCCAAGCCGTCCTTTTCCAAGCAGCAAAACTCAGTTTTTCCACAGCAGATGCCTGCGCAGATTTTGGCTCCATCAAAAACGTAATGCGTTTAGTTTAAGTTTGCCCAGTGTTTCCCGAGTCTTGCCCTGCGGAGGTGACGGCACTTGGCGCGGTGTCTCAGTACCCAACTACGGCCCGGTGTCCCTGCGACCTCGCAATTCTCAGGTAAAAGCAACTGGACTCACTATTTAACATGCGCAAGTAGGTACGCCAGGCTCAGATCTCCTCCTCTGTGGCATTTTTCATGGCAAAGCACATGCCAAAAGACTGGGGAATTAAACATGGAAAAGTGACGAAACACTCCCACGTCACGGTCACAAGAGAGAGAGGAAAATAACCCGGGTTCCCCCAGTCTCAGCCCATCCTGGGACACTGGTTTAACTAAATAGCCAGCGGTACAGCGGCAGGCTCTCTGGCCAGCGGGTTATTTGTTATATCAGACATTCACGATTGCTATAAACCTCTGAAAACTTCTGTGTAATTTTAGAAGTGCAGATACATAACACTCCTGCCCCCGCCAAATCCCTGTTTTGGAAAACGTACTACCTGAGAAGCCTAGCAGGTAAAAGCTTTCCACAACGCACCACTCTCTTGCTTACACAAAAGAGTTGCAGGACTCGGTGACTTTCTGCTTTTCCCAGGCTCGATGCTACCTAAAACAAAGCTGCTTCGACGGCACAGATGGATCCCACTGCCTCGTTCGCCCACCGTAACATCGCAGACAAAAGAGCCCAGGCGCAGCACCACATCTCGGATGAGCTGCAACTTTTCTTCAGCCTGGGGAAGGTTTTGCTGCAATTCAGTTTAGCACGCGTACGCTGCTGGTTTGAGATCCCATGCCTACTAGAGGGAGGAAAACCCTCCCGCTTCTGTCCCTTTCAAGGCAAGTCACAAGCCAGCTACAAAACCGTAAGGCTAATGCTGCTTCCATGATCTGAAACGGCCAACACTGCTTATTATAGCCTAGATAAAATCTGGGTACAAAACTTACGGTGCAGAGCTCAATACACGCTCAATAACCCACGTCCATGCAAGAAGCAGGAAAAGAGGAAATCTAAAATCCCTTCTGCCAGCAGGCAAACCCTAAAGCCTAGTTAAAGCAGAACAGCTGTTAAGAGAAGTCGTATATTAACAACATTTATACACATTCCTGTACTTTGAATAATTGCTGTGGAACTATGCGAAAACTTGCTACCCTCTTCAAACAGCACATCATTAATTAGCACATCTAAAGCACTAGTGCTATGGATCAGCAGGATTAAGGTTTTACAGTAACTATGGATGGTTATTTTATGCTACTTAGCAGTCCAATCACTCCCAAGGGCACTGAAATAGATAATACTCGTGCCTAGAAAACAAACTTCAACTTTTTCTTAGCTCACACAGGATGTCGTGTTTCACGGCTTTCATAAACACACTGCAACTAACATTAAATGAGTGCTGGCTGTTACAATAAAACTTAATGCTGCAGGATCTTTAAATAATAGCAATTTACAAAACCAGCATTCCAATGACAGCCGATCAATGTTTGGTAACTCACCCACAATAAATTAACCAGTGCAATACAGTTTTATTGTGATTTGGTAATTTTTTTTTTTTTCAAGTCATGCGCTGTACAAACATTTGGTTTGGGTTTTGGGTTGTTGGGTTTGGGTGGGGCTTTTTTATTTCAAAGTGATTGGAATGATTAGTTTTTCAATTTATTTTGAAGTAGTAGGATGAAAACAGCACCCCAAGTTCGATAGTTGACCAGCACACAGGATTCACTGATGAGCAGGGACTGTTACAAGAGCGTCCTCGGGAGGTCTGGAAATGTCTACATTCTGTATAATAATAAAAATACAGAGGAAATATTTATCATGCAGCAGTAAGAGCAACAAAAATACCGATCAGATTCCTTCACAAGTACATGGCTGCATTTATTTAAAAGCAGAGATTTTTTTTTAAACCCCCCCCGCACCCCAAGAATGCAGCCAACTGAGAGCTGGTTTGTGTCCCAGAACTAGACAGCAGGAAAAAATATTTAGAGTAATCACTGATCCCACGCTGATAGTATTACCGAAAGCTCAAGTCATTCATTTTCAGGAGGAAGCCTTTTACAGGCCCAAGCAGGAATCCACTTAAACACGTTCTTCAGCACATACACGTCTATCCATTAAGCAACTTTGAGTGCTTTGTTGAGCTATGCCATGTACTTCTTTCCCAAGGGAAGACTTTAACATTTGTTTGTGTTCTAGGCAATCTACTACACCTGACCAAATAGAAAAATCTCTTCCCAGGCACCTTAACCATTCAAGACTGATAACACCAACCAGATCTCACCTCATTTTGCAGAGGCTGTAGAAAAAAACATGACATTCAATGCAGCAAGTTGTTCAAAACCAAAGAAAACCAAAGCACCAGCGCAGCCAAACCCTGGCACTAGGAAGCACGGCTTTGAGCGCAGCCATGGCTCAGGACTCGCGCCTGCCATGGTACCACCTACTGCAAGTCCCAAAGACTGTGCAATTCGTATTCTCCCTCCTATCAAGAAAGCAGACTGTGATAAACTGTTCTGAAGTTCCTTCCAAGACCTTGATTTAAGATTCGGACCGCTCTAGGCCAAATCATTGCCAGTTCTTCAAACTTCATGCTGACAGGCTTCATGAGTCTTACTTGTTTTACACTGTGGTAAGCAAACTCAGTTTTCAGTAACATTTCTCTCTCCCCTTCCCCCCAGAAAATCAAAAAGGAGATCTGGGTTTCTTGCTACGAGCACTCTCCCTGTCTGTCACTCGCTAGGACAGAGGTGCAACGTAGACGTTTTACCCCAGTGCTTATTTTCTCTGGCCTAAAGAGGGGACCCAAGCAACAGCTGTAGCAATTCCCCTGAATTACTTTCAGTAAAAAGACTACAGACTCCTTCATTTGAAAAGGTCAGGAACTTCAGCCACTACAATGCTGACAAACACAAGGCTTCAATCCACTTCAGACAAATCATCGTCACACAATGAAGCTTACACATCCTACAAACAAATACTCTAACGCTTTGCCTGTGTTTCTCCAATGTGAAAATAGATGCTTTCAGCTGAAGCCAAAAAGGCGTGAGTGCGCTGCTCCGAAACACGGGCTGCAAATTACTTGCGGGGGCACAGAACCGCACACTGGGCGATTCTTAATCAAAATAGTTTCATTGTTTAACGATGTTGTTATCTGTGACGCTGTGTTTAATTAAATGCTTTGACTTCAATAGACTATTTGAAAATTTAATTTTACAGAAGTAATTAACATTTTTGTAGGTGATGTAAATGAAAGCTTTGGAAATTTTTGTCGTGCTTCGAGCAGCATTTAAATGCAGACGGGATCAACTCAGTCCTTCATTCAGCCCTACTAAATGAACAGCGTGTCATCACCCATACCTCACTGGTCTGGCTTTCTTTAGGGGCTGAGGCAGAAGAGTGTTTGGGGTTTTTTTTTTAAATAAGAATGCTTCTGCTCCTTTTTTCGTATTTTAAAACTCATTAACTCAATTTATTTTTGCTCTAAACAAACAGCTTTGTGTCTTTGTGCCCACTGCAATGCAACTACCTGCAAGACCCTCTACACGCACCTGAATACAACCACCCAAGGCCAATGTCAGTACGGCCGCATCATGGCTAGACACATTAAGAGTCACCTGGCGATTCAGGCAGAGCCTTCCCCCTCGAAATAAACATCTTCAGTTAGAGAAGTGGCATTTCCAACAGCAATTCCTTGGACGATTTAGCAAGTTGTAAATTCAGCACCAATATTTCAACAGCCAAACTGAAGATGTTCAGTTGATCTACACTATTTAACACGGATAACCTAACACCTGCTCCAAGACATCCTCGTCTATTTTCACCGTGCTTCTCCAACACATTTTGGGCACTGTGAAAACAGAATGGATTTCCTAAACCTAATAAACCAGACTAAGACACAAAAGTGATAAAACAGAACAACAAAGGAGAAAGGGGAAGGGAGAGGAAATACGCAACACGACTGACTAATAGAAAATGTCTTGGCTGTGAATGACCCAACCTCAGTATTTTCAGAACTCACAATACCCAACTCATTAAAACAAAACTTCTTTGCAGGCCCCTCCAGCATGAATCCTGCACAACTGCCACAGACGGGTACCCTCATATAAGCAAGGCATTTTGTGTCACCTGGAATACACACATATGAGCGCATTTATCACTATATTCCTTTTCACCATAATCACTATTCTAAATACCACCACAAACAGCCCTTTTTTCTCACGTTATCAAACTGACTTTTAATTCACCAGTAGGCGCGGCTCATAACCTCAGCAAGGAATCAGTGCCATACCTAGCAGCATTAGCACGAGGATCTGCAAGGGAACCAGAAATTTTTAATTGTGACACATTTTACGTAACTTTCACAATGCAGCAAAGGAAGAGCTTTGCGCAAGCAGCAGCATCAACCTAAGCTCATGTCAACGTTTAGGAGCACAGCGAACGGTGTGCCTGGCACAGGGACAGTACGAAGCTGCCGTGGTCTGACATCTTATCTCCGCTCACATTTTACAAATACACTCAATTTCCTTTTCCCCAGTTGTTCTGCTGTATCCCGAGATCTAGACTTCCTCTCCAGCTTTGGCTTAAAACACAGGTGGTATCGTCAATTCCTCTTTTTCATACAGCAATGATCGCAGTGATAAAAAAGCTGATGATTTCATTATTTGCTCTCTCCAAAATAAGCATGGCATTCATAACAACGTACTTTTTGACTACACACTACTTCCCCTGAATGACAAAGCCTGGAAGAACTTTATACAGTTTTTAGATTGATACCGTATCTTCAAATTCTCATTCATTTTTCGAAGATAAAACTACTCCAGCTAGAGCTTGTATGTAAGATAAATTTGCTCAATAAAATTTACTTCCTCCCTCCTCCCAACAGCAAACCTGTAGTAAAGCTTGATACGTAAAATTCAATACCGTCAGCTGAGTAATCAAATCACTTCTAACCACAAGGACAATGGAATTCAGCTCAGCTAGTGCATTACGTCAAGTTCTCCGACTTGAAAAACATTCTTACCTCGGGTTTATCTCTGTGTGTGTTTACAGCTTCAACATTCAGGAATATGGATTCTACTTTACATCCTGTTGATAGAAAACACATTTTTAGAATTGGTCTGCTTTAAAAATGAAGTTGTAGTAAAGATGCAATCTAATTTTGAGTTGGTGAAGGTTAATCCCTTCCCCCTTCTGACTTACACTAGTTTCCCAAATTCTGAATAGCTAAAGCTATTGAAATGAATCTATTCCACCTGAATGAACATTACTCTCAACCCGATCACCAATCTCCTAGTCTCACCTTAGCTTTACCAGTATTTTCTTTGAAACAAATTCCCATTTTTAAACATACATGAACAACAACATTCAGTCAGAAAGTTCTTATTTGCATCTTTTTGCTTTTTTAAACATCCTGGACTTCTTAGAATCTCATTGTAATACAAAAGATAAATGCTGCTCTCATTTTTTAAAACATAAAAATGATTATGAGAAGATACACTGCGTGTTGCAGGCAACCCCGTTCCTCTACGCATGCAAAACAGCGTTTTAACTCCCAGCTAAATGGAGCTTTAAAATTGACTTCTGAAAAGGAAATTCCCCTTTTTCACCCAAAAATGGAAAACTCCAGGGAAACAAGGAAAAAATGAACCGTCAGAAGAGACAAGTATTACTCAGGTAGTATAACCTGACCCACTTAGAGAATTGTAATTACTCAATACACTGTGGCCACACCATTTTAAGCAATATCTGATTGTCAAACACCTTCTTATCTCACATGAACATGACTTTTATAAGCTACCTACTACCCTGGACAACATTCATCAATAGTCAAATTCCTCTGACATACCAGTGAGTCCACCTTATACCACAAATAGGTTTCAGAATTTTCTGCTTACTTATTTCCTGAAGTTGTAACACAGTCCATAGAATTACCACATGACAGAGAAAGGACATTTTAGCCTTTTCTTAGAATGCCACTGCACTTTAAAAAAAATTTATATAAATTAGTACGGCAAACATTTGCCTTCCCTTAGGAAACCCTATTCTGAGAAGCCCCGTTTGTCATGAACACCATGAGCAAACACTGCAGGAGGGCCAGCACTCAGAGAAATAGTCAACAAAAAACCCCAGATTTTAAGGGGGAAAAGCACAGATCTCCCGCTGGAAGAGTGCCCTAGTCACCCTGTTGGCAGATCCCTCCCATCCCCTGATACCAAGCAAAAGCAAGCTCTGATCCCCGATGCTGGCCATGACTAAGGACTGGTTATACAGCAGACACGATTCCACAGAGCACTCTCAGTCCTTACCACTAGCTGAGTTTAACACCTGAAAAAAAAACATCATATGGAAAGCTTTAAATATAAACTAAAGGGACATGAGTTATCCACAGTAATTAGAATGTGCTTATTCCCAACTCATTTTAATTACCGACATGCAAGTTCATAGCTACGGCAGGATGTAGTTTCTCTTTCCTGTGTGCTCCCACACAGACCACCACTATACTTGGATTGTTGGGAAAAAGTCTAATTTATCCTAATCCTACTGTCAGGCCGTAACAGATGTTCCCCTACTAAAGATCAGAGGTGCAGGGTGGGAACGATGTTAGCTTCAAACGCCAGGAAGAGCAAACCCCTAAGGGAGGTGTTACCCCAGAACAGGATTAGCTGGAAGACATTAAACACACCATGTTTGATCCTGCATCCTGCCTCGCTGGAGCCAAGTGATGATATCAACCTGAAATAATGCTATAGAATATCAGTGTATAAATAGTTTACACGGCCCTTGTATTTTCGGATGGTCAAATTCTAAAAAGTAGGTCGACTGAAGCGTGCTAATCAGACATACGTATCAAGCACTTTAAAAAAGAACCATGGCATTTATTTCACTGAAGTCAGAAGGACAAGGACAGCATTTCGTACTACTACTTTTCCTTCCTCATTTAGTGGGTGAGTAAACACTGCATTCAGGCTCTCTTAAAACTTACGAACAGTCACCCAACTTCCCAGTAAAAAAACCCCGAAAACAAAAACCTCTCTGGGGAAACAGGCTGAGACTAGCCAGGCAAGAGAATCCAGTTTCCAAAAATCGACGCTTTAAAAAACCCCAAAGTTTTAGCTGCTCTAACTCCCCGTTTTCCAAACTCCAACCTGTCATGCCAGGCTAGGAACACCAGATGTCACCAAAGCATAGACGGTTCTTACCCTAGCACACTGCAATTAAACTACAAAAATCTCTGCAGACAGATTTCCCAGTGTAACAGCTCGTTACTTTGTCTCAACTTGATTTGAAACTCGGACAAAAACCAAAGTAAGCGTCTAGATTGCTATTTTTCAAAGCTCATAATCAAAGACAGCTTTGCATTTCCGATTAATAACTCGACTAGCATTTTTTTGGCAACCCATTTCCTGGTAAGCTGTACAGATAGTTCCCTCTGTCTATAAATAATCTTCTGAAGTGTGATATCAGAAGACGTAATTGAGCCATCACTTAAAGAAAATTAACAGCAAGCACGTGTTAAGATGAGGTTGAAACACACACAAAACTTAATTAGCAATTAGCCTAAAACCTAAGAAATACATGTTGCCCATACCCCACACTCTACAAGCTGGCGGCAAATCTCATTTAAAGCCCCTGAGCTAAGCACTGATTACAGCTGCTGACAACCAAGGGAAATTCACGTGGTAGTGTGAAGGTCCGTGAACGAACACTTTAGGAAAAGAGAACAAAGTCATTTAAGAGTAAGGGGAACACACTTTGTAAGACCTACATAAATCCAAATTTGCCCGTCTTCTAAAAAGCGATACCATCAAATACATCAATAAAAACTGCCATCTTACTGTACCAGACATGTGTAAATGGCACGGGTTTGCCAGAAGAATTAGTGAAATAGCACATGAACTAAGTACAAAAGAAAATCGTCCACTAGCAGTTACAGCCACTGGTAGTTCCAGGCCTTCACTAATACATAGGTATTTTCTGGCACAAGGCAAAGCAAATGCAAACCAAAGGATTCATCGATTCTAACACAGAAAAATGAATTAAAAATGTGTTTTAATTGAAGTGCTTCACCAATTTTACCGATGACAAAGACATAAGTAACAGTATAGTTACTTCTAAATTATATATACTTAATACTACTTACCATAAGCCACCGGGGTTAGCTTTAAGACAGTATGCAGCGGGCACTTCAGGTAAGGCAGTTGTTCTAAGAAATTGAACAACAAATTACATATGGCATACAGATTTCAAAAACACTTAACTTTTCTATTACGTTACAGACCAACTACTTAGAAGTCTCTTGTTATCTGACAGCGTATCTGTTTTCTTCCCCGGCATTGCTATTCAAACAGCTGCAGAAAAAAACCCCAAACTTTACAGCCTTTCAGGTGAGAAAGGGCTCAGTAAAAATAAGCTACGAAGTAACACATGTAGGTCAAATACAAAAAAAATTACACTCGTGAACTTGCCTAGCACAACCACCCTCTGACGATAAAGGAAATTGTTAGAATCTGCTGTATAGAACTTTAATCAGTAAATTTTCAAAAAATAGTCCATTCGTACTGTATCAAGGAAAACTCACCTGCGGGCTTGTCAAGAAAATACGCGAGCAAACAGCGCATGACAGCTTGGTGACATATGACAAGCACATTTTCCTGCCTTTCAAGTTCCATAATTACTGGCTCCAGTCTCTGAACAAGATCTTCATAGGACTGGGTGGGGGAGTAGGAGAAATACACAGCACATGAAGAAGGGAAAATCCTTTGAACAGTGTATGTATATAAAGTGGATCTTACTTTCACATTAGTCATCTTCTAAATGTTATATTAGTGCACAAATACTGTAGTAATAATTTTCCTTAAATTAAGAACACAGCCCAGGTCTTCCAGACTATCAAAGACCATACATATAACAAGCTATACACCCTCATAGAAAAGATTTATTAAATTAGTCACTATGATCGCGAACTTCCACAAAATGCCTAGAATTTAATTCACGGCATCTGCAAATGCACAGGTTAAGTCTTGCACACTGTTTTCCATAGCTCACCTTCAAAAACATCTCTCTTCCACGCAAAAATTTGGGAAGCCCAGCCTACAGTCAGCAAACAAACAGTTCACAGAGCCTGACTTGTTCAGGCTGCCCTTTGAAAACAAAGTACAGGCTTGATGAACCGGCCTGGTGATGGCAGCCACCATCCCACCAAAAGTCACAAAGCAAAGAGGCCGGATTTCTCCTGCACCCTTGTCCTGCGCACCACACGCACAGTCAATCTGCTGCTGCAGGTAACCAGCAGGATCTCTGCATGTTAATTTTCACATGGACAGTAAAAGACAATACTTCCAGAACATGTCTTGCGCTGCACACGTGGAGAACACAGCACATCACCCAGCAGGGCAGGGCACCACCACGGCAGAAAGCCTCCACCCTGGTCCCTGGTCCCAGCGGGGGTTGCCCAGTTGGCAAGTAGCACTGCTGATCCCGACCTTGGCAAGAGAAAGCCAGCGGTCGCCAGCGAGGCTGTGCAAAGCCCTACCACCGTTACCAGCGACAGAGAAACCGCCTTTGACAAACAAGCGAGATCAACTCATCACCCCAAGGCGATGAGGGAGTTGGAAATGTTTGTCACCGTCCTAGAGGACGGCATCAGTTTGAAAAACAAACACTCCTTGCTCAAATGGATTAGGAGAACTTTGCAGCTTAATGACTGCCTCATTAGCCAGACTGGGGTCACAGCCGCCAGAGCACTGCTCTTATCGGAAGCTGCCCTTGGCACAGTGATTACTCCTGACTGCTAAGAAGACATTACTCCTGACTGCTGAGAAGACGACCTCAGAGCTCGCTCCCTCCTGACACAAACAGACGAGCAGCCGGTCCAATTACCCCTCGCCCCGCTGCCCCGAATCCTCAGCCTGCAGCACCCACAGCCAGGCCGGGTGACCATCTGGTAATTGCTGCGCTGTAATGGGTTTGCTTTAGAAAAGCTGTCAGCACATTATTTTCCCAAAGGCAAGGAGTTTATTAAAGTGAAAGACCAGTGTGGCTACAGATTTCCCTAGCATTGCATCCAGAACCGCATGCAAAACAGCCATTTTCGACAGCAAGGATGAATAGGAAAAGGCAATCTTGGCAGTATGTTTGCATATGCAATGGTTTGAAGCCTTGCAATCATTCTTCCTGCTTTATCACTGCAGGACCAGCATAGAAACGAAGCCCACAAGATCAAAGCTCTCAATTGTTTTCCTAAATCTGTTGTTTTATTTTTCAAGTCCCGAATCAAATTAAATGGTCTGGGCTCAACCCTTGCAAGCTCCTATATGCTTTCCCTTGGAGAAAGGAACAACCTTTTAATTATTTTTTTTTCCATCCTAAAGCCAGCATGCAGATATTCAAGAAGACACAGAAGCCCTTCACCTTAAGAGAGAAAAAAAAGCATACCTCTCCTTTAGGGTATCTGTATCTGTACTTGTCTTGGTCTCTCAGTGCAAATTCCAGCGGATAATTTTCCTGAATTTCTTCATATGTCATTTCTTCACACACTCCCTATGGGTAATAAAAATAATGAAAAAGCATGTCTTTCCAGCAGTGCAAGAAGCAGATATCACTCTTAAATAAAACCACATATAAATAACCGTTAACAATTGTATTCTGTTACTCTGACATTCAAAGACAAAACTGACACACAACGAACAGGACACTTGGCTGCACTCAGGTGCGGGTAGAAGGAATCATTAAGTCCCTATACAAGTGAAGTGACATATAAGGGCAAGCAAGGTCACTGAGCAAGGTCACGTTTTATCTATTGCATCTGCTTATATATCTTCGCAGTTGCAAAGTGTCAACTAGGAATGGTTTTTTTTTTTTTCTTTCCAACTCCCACCTACAAAAATTTCATAGCATCATGGCTTCTACAGGGCAATGTTTTACTAGGAAAGACAAATCAAGACTAAATTAATTATGGCATTTTTTAATAAAACATTTAGCCTTGTTAAGAGACATTTTTTCCAGCCTCTGGAACCAGCTTAAATGACTTTCCATCCCATAAAAGGCACATCGTTACAAAATTAAGTACTTCCTTCATCCCTAGTAAACAAAGCAACTTATTAGACATTTAGAAAAGAAGAACTTACTGCATCTATCTCATTCAAAACTTTCCACTGCTCGTAAGGCACTCCCAAGGCTTCAGCAGTCTGGATTGTCCTTTTCATCTGGCTAGTCCAAACTTTCAGGTCTTTGATATTCTGCTCATTAATGAACTGTGCCAAGCTTTTGGCAAACTGGAAGAAAAACCATGAGACACTGGGTGAGGGCTCAGAGCCAGCACGCTGGGTTCAGTTTGGAACACGCAGGCTCCAGCCTCTGTAAACTCATTATAACTTTTCCAAAAGGCTCTGCCGAAGTTTTTGCTAAGAAATACAACACATTCCGTTAAACCGAGAGGGACAGGGAGGGGAAGTAAAGGAGTACAAAGAAGAGGCAAGTTTTCCGCAGTTCCCATCTTTACCTCCAGGAATTTTCCTTTCAGCTTTAACTTGTGAACCTTCCCAATTACCCAGTAAGTCAGGATTTTACAAAAAAAAAAACCAGTTAAAAAATAAAGCCTTCCTGACAACTGCTTTGTGCTGCAGGATAAAGAGGAATTTCAACCCACAGAATGACAGTCAAATAAAAGAGCATGCACCAAATCACAACACACAAAGCGTGTCCATCCAGCTTCCACTACCCACATATGCAACTAAAAAAAAAAAAATCCTTCTTAAACATGTTAAAAGAGGAAAAGGGCGTAGAGGAAGAAAGCTGCAATTACACAGCACAACTGCAGACACGCACAGATATACACAAACCCAGTCACACTTGTTCAGGAGGTACCTACTTCTTTCCCCCTGACAGACAGCCCAGGATCTCCTCCTATTCTCCCTTTCAGATTGAGTTCACTTTCTCCATGTCGACAGAGGTAGATTGACCGAGGAGTTACATGGATATTCATGAGGTAGTAGACAATCCGGCTCTGGATGTGATCCATTACTCTGTTCACAAGGTAACTCCTTCCAACATCCATAATTTTAATATAAGAAAGATCCCTTTCATGAGCAAACAAACAAAAAAAATAATGTAAGATTCCACATAGTTTCTATTAGCACATAGCATAATCTTCCCATCCTCTCTCTCGCTATAAAACAATGAGGCAACAAGCCAAAGCAATAAACAAACCCTCAACTTCCCATGGAATATGCCTAAATCCTAGGAAACAATGCAACACTCCAAACGGACAGGACAAACTCTTCATTTCACAGGTAAGCTGCTCACATCACCTTCTTTTCTGTTCCTTTTACTTCCATTTTATCTCTCAAATCTACATCCTACTCTTGGAAAAATACAGCCCTCCCACTGAAAGGAAAATTTAGTGGAGTCATTCAACTGCAGTACCTTAAAGTATCCAGGTATTTTACGACACTAGATGTTTTTCTCCAGATTACAAACACCTCTCCCACACAAAGTATTTGATTGCACTAAGGGGCCAAAAGGCACAGTCACTATTTACCCATCCCAGTTAACCCTTCCAGGAAACCTACAGCATCAGAAGGACCAGGGACTAGCCCGAAGCAAGACATTTTCTCAAGCACTCTATCAACAACTATTTATTAAAAGTAGCGTAATTTACCCCACCACTACCTTCTCTTAGCATCAGACAGGTTATAGTTTCAATTTTCACTGCTTATCCTTCCTCATCTGAGCTATAATTTCAGAGTGGCATCTAGTTTAAAGGAGGAAAAAAGTCTAATAAGCTGAAAATAACCACTATCGGTTTCTAGCAATGCATTTAAGATATCATACCACAAGAAACCAAGACAATTTATAATAAAACCAAATGAAGGTGACAAGAGGCAAGCATCATCACCTCATCTCTGATAGCGTTCTTTGGAGTTAATCATTACTATTTCCCCCAGGCATAACCATTAGGTCCATCAGAGAAATTACATGCATGAACTGATTTGATTGAGCCAGCTTCACACTGCTTACACTCAATTACATTAAAATGCAGCTCGGCCTTGTCTGTAACAGTGGTCCCAAAACAAACCAGGAGCACCTGGTCTGACTGCAGCTCAAAATCACACACTGAAATCCCGGACTGTGGCAAGAGAAACAGGGCTCCTCCTTGCACGGTTCATCCCTACCTTACTTTCAAGTGTTGAAAGTGAACGAAAAACAGATGAATGCTTTGGCATGAGAGCAAATAATCTAGCTTTGAAAGTTTCTCAAGCCCTGCATCTGCACGACAATTTGCAAGTACAAATAAATAAATATAGAAGTCACATTTTTAAGACTGATGTGTTCAAAATTCATCTTCGCCACGTCAACAAATGAAGTTACGCTTAGAAATCACTCAGGTCTCCCCTACATACTAAAAAAACAAATAGCCAACTGCTACAGCAAGTCTGGAGTAATTTCTAAATGCTGGTTCTAACCCAGAAGAATCATAGCATTCTCCAAGAGGGGAAATAAAAAAGGATATTGCCCTAAAGTAGACTCATTAGCCAATTTTCCTCATGCAAGCAAGTTTCCAGGCTACACTCCCACAGTCAACTCTCTCTAATTTGCTAAAGGAAAAAAAGCTCAAGCCATTAAAAAAACATGACTAGAAAGACCTAACCCCAAATACGGGATGCCCCATCCCCTGAGAAAACATCTTAAAATAACCCTGCGATCACAGTATTATCTCATCACTTACTTGTCAAGAGTTTCATCTAACGTCTCATACGAGTTCTTGTAGCACTCTATTCTTTTCATGAAGTCTTCCGTTGCTTCATCGTTACTACAATCAACATAGTCAGGACTACCCAGTTTCACTTGCTGTTTAAAATAAAAACAGGAGAGTAGTACGTAAGTTTCTTCAGCTTTTTAACAGAAGTTTAAAGAAATAAGGAGGGGAAGAACACAACACAAAAAACTTATTTTCTGGAAGTGAATTAAAATACATGTAAAGCAAAAAAGAGCTATTCTTCATAGAATTAAACTTCTGAGTTAGTATACACATGGACAGGAAAATAAATGAAAAGTGTTCCATTAATGGGAGCTAATTTTTTTTGCTATTGGAAGTTCTTATTACGTACTTCTAAAACTACTGAGCTACTTCAAACCTCTTGACTTAAAGCAGTAAAAGTAAACTTTCCTATACTCACCACAATGTTTGCAGCAATGACCTCTGGATCTACACATACTGACTCAACAAAAAAAGTCTTCAGTCCAAACAGGAAGTCACGTGTACAGAAGGAAGGAAGAAAGAAGACGCATTAAAACACCTCTGGAGACTAATACACACAAGCAGCATGCGGCCACTTCCACGCTAACCCCTTTTTAACAGAGCCATGCCTTCAACTTCCCTCCATTTACTGAGGAGGTTTCTCTCATCAGAAATTGTTGCCTTACCATTCCCTGAAGCACCATGCTCTGTACTACTTTCCCCAACAATGCTTGTAAGTAGAAAAATTTTGTAGCAAGAAAAACTTAGGATGGAAGGGGAAGAAAGAAATGGGAAGGATGCAAGTTCAGCCATGCAAACAGTAACCAACACTTCTGTGATAATAATTTAGAAGCCTTTCAACCAACAGAGTAGCTTCACTTAAACGGAGGTTTGTGTTTTGCTGTCTCAACGCTTTCTAGAGACACAAGTTTAGAGGAAATGGAAGATTACTGGAGAACACATAAATGCAAACCAACCCTGGACATAAGGCAGAAAGCCACAGGAAGTTTTTGGTTTGTACAGAACTAACACAAAATTCCCTATGTGTTTCTGCAGCAAAAATCTGAACTGCACCGAGAACAGTATTTTAAGTAGTTCTTGCTGTCACTACAGGTCCAGGATGACAGCAGTGAAGCCATGGCATAGAAGAGATTAGCTCCAAACAGTGCAAACGTTAAAGATGAGAAAAATGAGGATGGGTTGACTTTTAATCACAAACAATGCTTGAGAACACAAAATGCTCTATTGGCTAATCATCTAGAAAGGATGTGGCTTATGCTAGTGCACTTAACCTGGAGTACAGCTCAGGGCAAAAACTCACTGCCCTACTTGTTCAGGCATTAGCTCCGAACTCCTTTGCTTCTGACTCACCTTATACCCATTTTCTTCACCAAATTTGTAAATAGTTTCTCTGCGTTCTCGAGTTGTGTTTGTAGCATCAAAGACCTAGAAATAATTACGAAGAAAGAGAGAGAGAGGAATTAAAAAAGCAACATAGTCTGTGAAAAGCACTGTGTTAGTAACAACAAAAACACAGGTTTCAAGTCCCTCACTGTGAAGGAAAGCAATGAAAACACCTCCCCTTCCCTCTCTCCCACTACCTCAACAGACATTCCTACAAGTCAACAAAAGACATTCCTACGTTACACACATGATTTTCTAAATAATAAAAAAGAGTAATATTTTGAAAGCACTACTAGCAGAACACTGTATTTGGAAGAAGCAACCAGAATTGAAGCCTAATACATAACACATGGGCCAGGAGGAGGATTCTGTCCTATCAGCATTAAACACTAATGCATAGTAAACTTATACTACACAAAAAAAGATGCTGCAATCAATATACTATTCAAAATGCAAGTCTACAACTTTTAAAGGGCAGAAGATCTGCAAGACTTGTAAATCCTGCCCATGAAATCCTGCCCCTTATCAACGCTTACAAATACTTAAAGGGTGGGTGTCAGGAGGATGGGGCCAGGCTCTTTTCAGTGGTGCCCAGTGACAGGACAAGAGGGAACAGGCACAAACTCGAGCATAGGAAGTTCCACCTAAACATGAGGAGGAACTTCTTTACTTTAAGGGTGGCAGACCCCTGGCACAGGCTGCCCAGAGAGGTGGTGGAGTCTCCGTCTCTGGAGACATTCCAAACCCGCCTGGACGCGTTCCTGTGCCACCTGCTGTGGGTGACCCTGCTCTGGCAGGGGGTTGGACCAGATGATCTCCAGAGGTCCCTTCCAACCCTACCATTCTGTGATTCTGTGAATGATAAGGAAATATGCAGCCATTTTCCTAAGGACTTATGTTCAGCTCTGAACACACCAGCGTTTTACCAAAGTATGAAGTTTGCCAAAGTATAAAGTTTACCTCATGTCCCCAGCAGAACTTATAGTTAATGGTTTTCCCTTATTAGTTAATGAAAACACCACTGAGTTGTGTCAGTAGTCTTAAGAAAAACATTATGCACAAAACATTATTAATGTGAATACGCAACCTCAATCGTCAAACAGCTGATGTTTTGCATACCATTATTAAATACGCAGCAATTTACTTTGAGTTTCTCCTGCTCTCTTCAGAGATTTCTCATGTCAGTAACACAACTGCCCAGCAATACCCCAGGATGCTTTTTGTTCAGTAAGTCTTTACCTTTCACTCGAAACACAAGTGCAACAAAAACAACAGATGTGTTTAACAGTACGTTATATGCGGAGAGAAGGGGGACATTTTCCTTAGTGATACCCTCCGCTCAGTTAACCCCTCACATCACAAAAGTGGTTGCTCAATATGGCATCATCACCCTGAACTTAAGCGCTCCTTTCACTGCAGCAACAAAGTCAGATCTAACATACAACTCCCGAATAAAAAAAAAAAAAGAATCCGATATACTGAAGAGATATTGGAATTACTTAGGCTGTGTATTACCCAGCAGACACACACTATTTTGTAGGGAAGCATCTCAAGAACGTGTCTTCGACAAGAAACTTACAGCCACGTGCCCATTTTCTTCACTGAGGTACTGTCGGACGTCATTCAGCGCTGCTAAGGCACACTGTCTTAAAAATCAAAGAGAGTAAAACTCAACTGCTAGTTAAAGGCATTTTATTAACGCGCTTGTGCATTGTGATCAAAGTGCCCTGCAACTGTTAGATAATCTCTCTCAAAACCACGTATTTTTTAATCACACCCCAACCCCACCCCCCAACATGGGAAACAGAGGTCAACCAACCCATACTGAAGAAGTGTGGTCATGGCCTTCTACCAGTCCAGTGCTCCTCTGTGCAACTGATACAACTAGACATCACCACAGAACAGCCCTCAACTTAGCTGACCAGGATAAACGTCACTGATCTAAAGTAACAGCACCAAATCATCCCTGCAACTGTATTCTTTTCCCCATTACCTATTCATAGATATTTGCTTCTTAATTT
>VYZM01007333.1:120521-133378 GCA_013398915.1 Dromas ardeola
AACTGAAGGCTTTTATCTTATGGCCGTAAGTTAAAGCGGATCGACAACTATTTTTCAGTAATGTACTTCTCTTTTGAACTATTGTGTAGGAATTGCTTATGTCAAAAAAATCTGTTACAACAGAGAGCAAAACAAAGTTGGCACCAAGTATTAGGGACAGAAGTGAAAATAACATCCCATTGTTGTCACCAATTAGTACTGGAGACCCTTGAGGACACAAACACCAAAAAACCCCCACCTCTCCATACTTTACACTTGTATTAAATCTGGACAAGAATAAATTCATTTGCAACTTTCCTATTTCCCCATCATTAATATTACCTTCAAAGTCCATTACGATTTCTAACACATAAATAATATTGGAGGGAAACATTAACAATGAACACAATTTACTCATTAGTAGAACAAAGCCCCATTTATTTCCAATAAGCACAGTCTTTTTGCAGCATCAACATAAAACCCTGTCCATTTCAGCAGCCTTTCTATGCATTACTACTTTATTTTGACTTCCAGACTGAAATGCGTAACCGTCCACTCACATTTACCATGTTCTGCATGCACAGCTTGATCTTAAAAGAAAAATGAAGGCTTTTCAATCCTGACAGTATTTCCACATTAGCATGGTTAATAGATGTCAGGAACTGAGATTCAATAGTCAAGTCTTCACTAAATAAATATAAACACTCTTTACTCATTGCTAACTAGGCAGATCAGCTCACACAGCCCATTTCATGTTATATTCCCCACCATTTAGTCTAAGAGGTGACACAAAGGCACGTTAAAAGGTTTGGCTCTACCTCTAAGCAAAAGGCAGGGGCTTGCAAGGCTAATGCACCTCATGTCTACTCTTCAGTCCCAAAGGATTAGGAGGTTCTTACACAAGTTGTTCTCCTTTGACATTAGCAATGCTCAACTGTTGCTGAAGGGGAAAGGGAAGAGAAAGAGGACAAGCAGAGGGACAGCCACAAAAGGAAGTCCAGACTGTAGGAAAGTCCAGACATTTTTGATGTTTGAGCCAAAGCAATTAAGAACAAAATACCCCCTATTTTAAGTAGCCGAAACAAATCGCATCTCCATTCCTCTAAAATTTTGGTTCCTTCTCATTTCATACTGCACACTCTTAAATGTTTTCCTCAACATACTAAAAAAGACAACAAATGGTGAAGAAAATCAAAAGACCTTCCCGTTTGATCTCCTGTAAGAAAGAGGCAGCTCCCTCTTGCTCTGATCTTCTCTTCATCTACCCTTTCTTCTCAGGGTCTTTCCTCTACATTGAAGCACAGCCTCTTCTCAGGCAAGAGAGGCGTCTCTAGCACTTCATCTGGGCACGGATGTTCCCACCAGTGCTCACCTTGCTTTGCACAGCATTAGCAAAACATGGCAATTTTCAAGGCAGTGCACTGATTGACTGCATGAAGCACGGGCGTGGTGGCCAAAAAGACAGTTTCGGGGAAAGAATAATAGTGTTTCATTCCCACTCATTTGAACGGGTAATGACAAACACATTCAAAGTACTCCAGGTGAAAAATTACAGTATGCAAACCAATAAGAAAAGCAGTTATGGGTTTTTTTTTTCTTCTTTATGATCCACAAAAACAGCTCTAAAACGTCATTTTAGGAATTAGACAGCAGAAAGAGTCACATCTATTAGCTGATACCTTACAAAAAGGTAAGAAAAATAATAACTATTTGTTAAAACTGCTTTGTTTTGAGTGAAAATATCCTGGAACATCTGCAGGAATAACAGCAGTCACAGCCTACTGAAAGGTGAAAAAGAATCAAGTATTTATTGTCTCTGTATTTTTGATGCTTGAGATGAAGCAATTAAGAAAAAAACACCCCAAATTTTAAGCAGCCTAAACAAATCACTTTTCCACCTTCTTGAGAATTTCTTTTCCTTGTCATTTCATACTGCATCTCTTAAGGGCCTTCTTAAGCATACAAAAACGCAACTTAAAGCAGTCTCTAAGAGCAAATTACACAAGGTACCATTTTAATACAATTATCATTGTGTAGCCAAACACATTCAAAACTTACTTCCTGATTTTCAAGCCTTCTTCATTGTCAGGCAGGAAGAATTCAAAAGATTTATACTTTTTCACCAAATCTCGACGATACTGACCAACATTAAATTCTGCCAAGAAGAAACCAGTATTAGTGGGAACTAACGATATTCATGTAAAAAAAGGACAAAAGTTATGACAGCTTTGAAACCAAACTACCTGCAAGGATCAAATAATGTAGCACATACGAAGTCAACATATCAGACTACTTCTTGGGGTTTTGGGAGGTTGTTTGTTTTTAAATACAAAGACAACAACACATCAGGGAAACGGCAAAAGAACATTTGGGCTGTAAGCAGCTTCAACGGAGACACTTGGGCATACTGCTGTGCCTCTGGCTGTCAGCTTGCCTGAACAACAGAAAGAAACTCTTCTCCTCCTTTGCAGCAGTGGTTGGAAGTCTATTTCAGTAGTCTACAAAGGACTGCTAATAGTCTAGCTTTTTCTTCTGTGTCTACATGCAGTGAAACAGTATTCTGATAGCACCTCCCAAAACCTTCCGCTCTTATTTAAGCAAGGAAGAGTTCTAAACATATCTAACCAACCTCGCTTTTGATAAACAAAACTTCAGGTTGTGGAACGGAACATTTTTTCATAACGCTGCTCAAATATTTCTATTCCTTCAGGATCAGCACATGCTATTTCACAACCCCAGTTCCATTTATTTAAAAAATGCTCACGTTTTTTAAAAAAATAAATAAATTTTAAAAAATCAGCATAACAACTGAACATAATCTTACTGTGATCTCTTAACAGTGGTCGTAGAAAAATACTCCTTATCTGGGCAAAGGTCCATAAGGTCTACGGCTGTACACATGTCACAATATCGGATACGGGATTAGGGCAAGGCAGTTCTGTTTTGCCGCACAGCAATGACACTGAACCCTAATTAACTTCATTTGACTGCTCTGAAAGTAGGTCTCTGAAGTGCAATTAATGTTTAACTGATTTCTAACCTATCCATTTTCTCTGCTGAACTGCAACGCATTTTTCTTAACGTTAGATCAAACTGAAATATTCTGTTTGGGAAGCTGCCAAGGTGTAACTACTTGCCAGACTTTGTTTCTGGAAAGAGGAAAAGAAGCGACAGACACAATTGCCAAGCTGTAATTAAGAAGAGAGACATAGGATAAGAAAGCTCAACCATCAGCTGCTATATACAGGTTGCTGTTGGGACTGGGGACAGAGGATAAAGAAATATTGTTTATCCCCCCCAAAGTCAAGTTTTGCGTGAATTCAACAATGTTGATGTCATTTTTTTGTGGTCAACTGTATGACAGGGATTATAGTACAATCCAGGTTATTATGTGACAGGTTTAATGAGCACTGGCCATCCTGGCTACATGAAAAGGTGATTCCTTGTAAGAAACACAGAACATGCAAGAAGTTCAGATGGTTATTGTTTTCAGGCAATAGCCCTTTAAAAATCAAAAATAATGAATTTCATAAGGAAGAATAGTTACTGGAAGAGGGTCATGCATGGCAAAGGAAAAAGTGCGATCTACTGAGATGATCTTCAGCTCTTATTATAAGCATCCGCCCCTGTGGAAAAGTTTCACAAAGCTAACTGGTATCACAACTACCACACAGCCACAACTATTCAAAAAAGCTTCCCAAAGTTTAGTATCTAAAAACCACATTGCAACACAATTCTATTCAGGCATCTAATTGACCTCATTTCCTTCAAAAAGGCCAGACAAAAGTCCTTTGTACTTTTAACCATTTCACATTCTAAACGACAGAGGATTTTTGGAAGGAATAAAAGAAAACACAGAACTGATGGCTGACATGATTCAACTAAAATCAATCCTGGGCTATTTACCTCCACCTTCTGCTCTTGAACCCTCCAGCTTGCTTCATGTACATTACATGAAAAGGTGGCATTTATCTTTTCTCTGGTTTACATAACCTCGTAATTTTAACCATCTGTCTCAGAGAATAAGAACACTTACTATACTAAGCAGACACTAATTTTAAGACATGAAGAGCCAAAGGGTAACAGGTGTTAGGGCTACTCGACACTTACACGTACCGATTCAGTCCCAGTCAACTGGAATCATTAGGCAATGTGTCATCTATTCCCTCAGCCACTGAGGTATTTTAAGTTGATATCAACTTCAGTAAAATCGCATCACTGATGATACAAACAACAGGAAGGGTCTGTGGTTTCCAAGAAAACCCCAAGTCACGCTTTCTAACAAAGACAAACCATAACCAGCAACCTAGGATGGAAGTTCATATAGCACCATTATGTTGTATATGAGAAACTTTACATAAAACTAGGCAGCAATATTGCAACTATTTTTATTAAGCACAGGCACATATATCTTCTGATGTGCTGCTCACAGTAGCTGATGAAACTTTTCCTATAACTGAAGCAGACCGCCCCTACTTGTTTAACTGTATTTGGGATATATTCAACCAAGCATGAGCCAGATGTGGACAGTATCTTGTTTGTTATCCAATGCTAGATTTCTGCTTTTCTAAGTTCACATAGCAAAACACTCAACACAATGACATATATGCATACCTATACACATGTAAATTATACATTTTATTAGCTTGGATATAGGCTAATGTATTTAGATTATTATTCCACTTCAACATAATGGATAAGACTGAAGTTCCTAAATATCTGATACTGCTCATCAGGAGGGTGATCCTGTGTGAGAACAATCAAAACCTAGGTGATAAGTTAAATCCTGAAAACTCTCATATTCAAACAATATAACGTATCCTCCATAACATCTCATCAAAAAAACGTGTTAGACAAGTTAAGAAAACACCAACTCCAAAAGCTATACCCTAGAATCCAAGGGCAGTTTAAACATAGGCCAGAACTCTTCATCTTGACTACTTAGAGCTACTAGGAAATACAGGTCTGAATATCCAGCCAAAAGTCTAGCCTTTAGTATGATCTAACGTGTTTAATGTTACTTAAATGATTAACTACTCATAACTATAAAGCTACCATTACTGCACCCAACACGGAATCACAGAACTCCAAAGCTGTCTGTCTCTCCTACAGAGCCAGAGGAGATGGCAAGGTCAGATTGCTGCTCAGAACTTCAAATGGACTTAGATCTTTTTTTGCTTGTCAAGCTGGGTCCACAAGATACCACAGGAGCTCAGGAATGAGGTATGTCAACGAGGTCCTTGGCATAACCAATCTGAGCCATCGATTCCCCCTCAAAACACACACGTAAAGTCCTTAAGAGAGTGATAACAAGTGGCTGCTTCAGTTCCTTGGGCTCTCAATATTCAAAGAGCTGTAACTCATTCCACAAATGCAGTTAAACAAAGAATTATACACTGGGCAAAGTTTGCAGAGAAAAGAAGATGGAGAAGTCAGAACTTTAACCCAGAAGTGCTGACTGCTCATCTGCTCGTAAACAAGATTCCCTTTCACCCACATAAAGAAAGGGGAAGGGAAGAAAAAAAAAAAACAAAAAAACACAGAGAGAAAAAAAGCTGAAGAACGAAAGTGTTAAGGGAACAAGAGCAAAAAGCTGATGTAGGCACCTGGCAGAACAAGGAGGTAAATGAACAATCACCAGAATTTGATTCATTACCATCTAAAAGGAACAGAGAGCTTGTATATGCTATTGCTTAAAAATAAGCTGACAACGCAGAAGGATTTTAAATAGTCAAACTGGGCAACAAGATCACTGGGAATTAGGTTTATAGAACATCTAACATCTGCCCTACCCTTCTGATGTAAACAAAAGTAAATCCATCACCTTTTGTAGGCACTCCAATCCAATTTAAATAGCGTGTCAGCTTCTTCGAGATGTAGGTTTTTCCTCTTGCTGGGAGACCCACCATGACAATCAGAGTAGGGCAATTGGTCATACATACTGAAACAGAAAAACAGAAAACAAGGATTTACCATTAACGTTCCCACAAAGCGAAGGCTTATATTGCGGTGGAAAATTACAACCCGTGTGCTCTCCGAGGAAGTGACCATTCAAGCAGCTCGTGCACCGTGTCTCACTATTTCAGGGCTTTTTTTCAGGAGCACAGTGGACCTAACCAGGTTTCTTATGCTGTGTTGAATTTCGGAAGGGCAAGTCGGTGACAGTGCAACCCTGGACACATTAATTGTACAGAGGCAAAAGACAAGAAACTTACGTATTTGCATATGTGTTTTAAAACATACAAAAACAACACAAAAAAAAAAAAAGGACACTGACATCTTACAACCCTATGTACCTCAGTTCAGTGCTTGCATTGAAAGGAAATAGCAAGGTGTACACAATTTTTAGATAATTTAAAAATCTTTAAGACAAGACCTCAACACTTCTCAACCTTTTCTTGGTTTTGAGCGAAACAGGCACGACAGATGCCACTTAATATGTTATAGGATGACATGTTACTGACTGTATTATTATTTCTCCTTTAAATATTATGAACACAAAAATCCCTCTTGAAACAGAGTTCATTTTGACTGTTCTTCGACGGTTACTAGGAAGAGAGAGCAAGTATTCCACGCAATCAAGTACAATAATCTGATATACATATATACGTACAGAAATACTCTCAATCAAAGGCAGAGCACTTAATTAAAAAAACCCAACACAGCAGGAAGTTAAAGGAGTTATATGTATAAAATGAAAACCTTGAGGCATTTCCTTTCAAATTACAAGTTTTTGAACATTTTAATGGCATAAAACTATGGATACCTTGCATGAATCTATCACAGCTACAAGGAACTGCCTAAAAAGAAAGAAGATATTAAAGTGGCGCAAAGATATCAACGTCTCCCTCCACCCTTTATTCCAAAATGAATTAATTTCTATACAATCCACATGTGCATCAATTTCCTCAGTGTCTTGATAGAGGAGGAGTCAATTCACTCCAAAAGACTAAATCTCAGTGTTACAGTGTAAGGCATAACTAAACTGTTGTACAAAGCACTGATTGTCCGAGATTCCCACCCCTTGGGTTGACAAAGTCCCATCCCACAAAGTCACTTGCATGAATCTGGCACAGCTACTCCGCACAGTAAACCCATCGAAAAAAGAACACACAGATTAGCAAAGACAGATGCACTTTCTTAAAATGCGCATTGAAAAGAAAAAAACCCAAACCCAAACCCATGAAACAGTCTACTGCTCCATGTAATGAAAGTTACAGGGAACTGAATGCAAACCAAAACAGATCTATCCAAACATGTCCATGTCTCTGGAAGGACACTGATAAAAGCCCTCAGAGTAAGCTCCTCTGTGCAGAAGCCTATAAACGAGAAGGATAATGTTTTCTCGTCCCTCTTCCTCTTTGTCCTAAGTTCAGGCCTGTGAACCCCCTCTCCAAGAGAAGGAAGGCAGCCTCTGGGGAAACGACGTCTATGAAGTGAAAAGAGTACAGTGATTACTAAACTTAACAACTTTGTTTCTAGTTTTAAGGCCAATAAAATAAAATATTGAGATGAGAGAAATGCCTGAGTCCCTAGAAATGTTAAGAGAAGACATTGTTCTTTAAAGCCAGTTTGAAAGGTTCTTCAACTGAAATACCTAGCTCGAGTTTTAAACAATTTTCCAATATAAGCAGTGAAATAAGAGTTGTAAAAGATAAACCAGGATCCGTATAGAAAGGCTCTGTACACAGCCTCAGGTCCACGTGCTCTGCATGGAACCGTGCTAACTGAAACAGGCTTTTCTACTCATTCTGGACAAAATTTACCAACTAACTAACTACTAGATCACCTCATTTTTTTATTTTTTGTTTCCCCCCTCCTGGGCCGAGCCATACAAATTTAGCCGCCTCACAGAACATTTGTCTTTTGGTAATGTAATGAAAAAACCTATACTGGAGAAAAACTCCATTTTGCAAAACTAATGGCTAGGAAGCTACCATGAAGAAACCTGCAACCCACTTAAACGGTTGCTTCACAGGTTACACCGACAATTGCTCTCTAAGCTATGTCCTACTACCTACGTCAGTCTGTAGCAGATCCTCTCCCTGAGCAGCAAACCGGATCAACACAGCTACAACAACATGCAAGAGGGACATTTCCTCCCATTGCCAAGCAGTTGGCGTGTCAGTCTGGCCATCACTTGCATTTTTACGCTAATTTCCTCAAAGAAAGTACAAAAACTAGCAAAAGTACCCATATTAGAGCCCTATGCGTATGGTTTAACATGCCTGACTAATCTGTTAGTCTGATCACTCTGTGCACTGCTATTTAGCATGTGACCATAAAGCAGAAACCAAGGGAATTATCTGCTTATCCCAATCAAGTTGCAATCCTATTCTGATCAGGTGCCAGGCTGATCAAGAGAGCTTTTCCTCTATAAAGGCAGATACCAGTAAGACAGATGCCCTGCACACCAAAAGGAGGCATACCACTGATTCCAATGATTTTAAACACTCTGCTTTTCCATAACGCTCTGCTTTTCCATAACGCCGCTACACAGTACACGGTGCTACGGCATATACCAACCACTAGTGCTTGTCTTCAACAAGATGATGCCAGTTCGCAATCTAAATTTTGGGACAATAAAAAGTGTTCTGGTCTAGATGGCCAAGGGTGGTTGCAGTCTAATACCACTTACACAGGTGGCACTTCGTGACAAGGGCACCTATGCATTTGGAAGTAGAAGACAAAGGCACATTAGCTGGCCAAAACAGCTAAGTGTCAGGACCAAAAATAAAAGCACACAAAACAACTATTTTCTTTCTTCTGTACCTCAGTGTAGCATTCTCAACAACACACATAAGACTCAGCACAGCAAACAAAGGGTTTTGTTTTCTTCCTTACGATCCTGTGTCATTAACAAGGCTTAATTTTGCTCATTAGCTCAGTAAAAAAGCCGAGATTAAACCATCTGAGGATGTACCTAGTTCTCAAAAGTTAAAAATAATTTAATTTTCTTTCCCTTTATCTGAACCACAACTTCCTTAACAAAATGTTGCCAACACCTGCTGTAAGTGGGGAGGAACATCCATTCCAATGACAGTACTAAAACCGTCAGTGTCTCAAGATTTACACCTTCCTTTGAAGAAATGTCAGCAATTCTGACATGAGGATGTGGACTGATAAAAAAAAAAACAACAAAACAAACCACAAGTAACACATATCTAACTCTTGGAATAAAAGAGCCTCTTTAGTTTACTATTTTCCCAACGGCACAATCCTCAATTCCCCTTTTCGCAGCACGTCACCATCATTCACTTTGTATGAAAAACAATTCGCAGCACAAAAGCAGTTATACAGGTGCAAGCTGCAGAGCCAAGGTAGACAGCAAAGCGCAGCTTCCTCTCAATTCCTTATTGCTCATTGTCTGATTTACCTCCAGAAATCTCTCTACACAATCTAGTCTCGAGAAAGCAAACTCATTTCTGAATAGTTCTTCACATATATAACTCTTAATGGTTTCTGACAGCCCCAACCTGTGGATGTGCTATCAACACTAATTTTGCTAGAGGAACATACACACTCAGAACAGCAAAACAAAACTTACAGGGCTGTATGCCATCATTTGCTAAAGACATTCTATGACTTTACTCAGTTTTTTTCTTTAATACATGTTTGTAATATACACATGTAAGATTGCGTATTTATAACAGCAGCATCAAAAAGAAATGTTATGTTGCACCCCCTCGCTTAGAGGGAACACACAAAAAAACGTGCGGAAAATACCAATCAGTGAAGGAGAATGGCCCAGTGATGAAGCGCATTAAAATCAAATATTGCCATTTCAGCAAAGTCATTATCCCAGTTAAAAATTTCTTATATGCTACTGAACAATACAGCAAAGTTGCAGCTCAGAGTAAAATTATGACTGCCTCCCCTTCTAAAGTTTAAAACTTCTCAGTCAAGGAAAGAAGAAACTACATGCTCATTTCTTGCCTCTTAAACTCTGTTGTGAAATAATGCAAGATGCAGAAGGTTGTGAAACCAAACTGGGACATTGAACAACCTAGATCAGCTGTGCAGCGTTTCATCAGCCCTCAAAACTCACGTGATCTTCCGAAATCAGAGTTGGTATTTTTCAAGTTCACCCACTACCTAACGTATTATCAGTTGTCCCTTCCTTTCACCCAAAATGAGATTTTAGTTTTTTTCCTTATCTGCGTTAAATTTTTAAGCCAACTTTTAAGGCCAGATGCTTTTTGTGTCAAGCTGCTATGGTTAGGCATCTAAAGTTTATGAAGGATGAAGGATTCTTGCTGTTTCTACGGCCTTTGACTCAAGGCCTGTTCTCCGGAATCACTGTACTATTTAGAGGCTCATACACAAATACCTTTAACTATAAGCCAACACCACCACTGTTCCAAATAAGGTTAGCCCTACGTGTTTTCCACTATCACTTATCCAATTTAACTACTGCTAATCCATTTTTTCCTGTTGATAATGATGACAATCAGAAACCCTCCTCCGCATCCCGACAAGTTCCCCATTCTCCTGCTCTTCCCGAAAAGCACCCTGCTCCTATGCCTGAAGAAGTCCATCATCTTCCAATTTGTCTCTCCTCTTTTTGCCCAAATCATCAGCTTCTAACATCACCTTGATACAAGGGATTCAGAATTCACATTTGTCCTCTAGCCAGCCTCCTGCCACCAGCTGCTCCTAGTAGCTCTGCCAACCGCTTACTGGGGGTTACCATTTGCTTCCTACAGCTTTGATGCCAACAGCGATGGCCCCAGCATACATCCCGATCCTCAGGCTACAGCTGGGTGCTGTCGTTACCTCACTCGCTTTCTCCATCTTCAGTTCCTAGGGTTGGGAGTACAAATACACGTAAGTAGCATAAGCTCAAAGGGTAGAGTTCTTTCTTTAGAGCAAAGATAATCTTCAATTTTCATTTGATATGTTTTTTTTTGGGGGGGGAGCCAATGTACATTCATACTGCTGTATGAACAGCAAATAAAAATTACTAGAAAGACCAAATTCCAGCAGCTTTAGGGAAACAAAGCCATTAACTGCAGTCAGGGGAAAAAATAATGTTTAACCACAGGAAGTTCACTATTTATCTCTCACTCTACAAACATCCTCTGCCAGGCTCTCAAAACAACTTTCACTACAGCAGACTTGGCTATTTATTTTTCAACAACCATGTTTGTAGCCCAATGCTTGATTTATAGTGCTTGAAGCAATCTGACATGCGATGCCAAGAGTAGCTTTACTGCAACCTCTTTACAAAACCTTTGACAAAAGACCACAAAAGGTAAGTGGCAGTTATTATTAAAAAAAAAATGTACATTTCTACTGACTTAATGTCTGTCTTTGGAAGGTTATTTAGAAGAGTTACCTTCCTTTTACTGGTCTCACCAGGGGTAAAAGCTCAATGGGTTCAGGCTGCACTCGGCCAGAACTCCTCCTCGAAGACCTGGTAATGGACAGAGTAAAATTAAAATAACTACCTCTCCAAGGCCCCATGACAGCTGAACCCTGGCAGATAACCAGATTTCTTCTTCTCCAGATAACTGCAGTTGCTACAACTTTTAGAGAATCACACTAAAAACAGCTAACACAGATAAGTCCCTTTGAAGAGGGATCTACTGAGTCCTCAACTGGAAGTGTACACGATTCTGCTCATCCACCTTCTAGAAAGATAAAGTAAGACTAAGAGTAGTGCTGTTAAAGGTCATCAGCATGAATGAGGAAATAAAAAGCCCAACCAAAGGAGACTGAAAGAGTTCATCCCCCTTAGCCTAGAAATTCAGAAGACATCAGAGCGATTAGCTTCACAGCTTACACTGGAAAGCTACTCTTGAGGACAAGAAAACCATTTCCAGTTTGAGCTTGTATTTTTCGAACAGTAACGTTCAACAGAGTTATAGCTGTAAAAGCAGAGAACTGGTCAACCCAGCACTGCCCAAATGACCCATGGCCTGGGCAGTCCATCCTGAGCTGCTACAGGGCCTGCAGGTCACGCTGCCTCATCAGAACATGGGGCAACACACGATACATGGAAATCTGAGGATAATGGGCTCTGCAGCTCCCCTGCACAGGAAAAATTACAGTGTGTTCTCAGTTTGCTGAAACAAGATAGATGGTTTTATCAAGGAAGAGTAAGTTCTGCTCCTCTCTAGGGTGTCTGTACCACAAATGACTGTAGATATACTATGGTATACTGCAAGAGCAAATGCGCACAAAAGCAAAAAGATTTTTTAAAAGTATTTCCAAATCTGTTGGTTGGGGGTTTTTTTTGTTGCAAAAAGGTTTCTCAATTGTAAGGAGTCTTGGGCATCGAAAACTATAGAATCCTACAAAAATAACCTCCAAACACAGGTACGCAAAATATTTTTTTAAAAGTTAGTTTATAGTCAAGAGAAGCTAAATAATTCTGCCAGGAAGACTCTGTATGTCACCAGATTATACGTGACCGATACGCAATTTTATTCTTGTGGGTTTTTTTTTTGTAAAACAGTGTCTGTGTCAAAGCTGTAACAAATGTTATTTTGTTTGGAAAAGAGATGCCACATTAAGGCCAAAATGAAGCATTCTCTTTAGCAAATATACACACTTTGACCCTTTTTCCTATCTCAGCGTTCATCTCCTCTTAAGACCTACTATTTTACAGATGCTGGAGTAGTTCAGTTCACAAAGGAACACACACCTGCTTCCCAGCAGAAACCAAGAATGTTTAGGCTTTTTTTTTTTTTAAAAGGGCTGGACTAAAGCAGGGCCAGAGCCGAGCGGCAGCGGCCCATGGCCGCCGGCCACAGCAGCAGAACCCTCAGCCCCTTCTGTCAGCCCTGCCTCTTTGCATGACAAATAAAAACAATTCCACACCACAAAGGCCCTTTTGTCCGCAAAACTGCCGTGTACCGAACCTCAGTTGCTTC
>VYZM01007333.1:138876-151185 GCA_013398915.1 Dromas ardeola
GGCCGCCAGGTGGCGCCCTGGCACCGCCCGCGGCCGCTCCGGGGGCGCCCCCTGGCGGGCTGCGCCGGGGGGTTGGGGACACCGGAGCCGGCGTCCGCAGGGGCTTCGGGCGCTGCGAGGCGGGAGCTCGTTTAAGCACGGCGAGGTGCAGCAGCTGGCCTGTACCCAGGCTGAATCCCCCTGGAAAAATTAACTCCTGCGCTTTTACAGCTCCGAAACGTACAGCTAAGTCACCCTGTAAACACTGCGCCAGGAGTTAGCGAAGCTTCACAGAATGCTAGTGGTAAAACACACCAACTCTCGGCTTTTAAGCACCCAAGGTAGACTCAGAGGTTACAGCAAGCGACAGGGAAGGAAAGTCTATCTGCTAATCCTGAGTTATTTTCTCAACTGCATGAAAAAACATAAGTTAGTGGAGGGGGGAAGGGGGAAAGTGCACGCTCAAAACTCAATATCCCCATTTCTTTCTAGATACTAAACACCAACAACTCACATTTCATCATTAACCTAATACTTCCATTTCTCTAAAGCAATTCTCTTTCCACAATGTCATGAAGTAAATTTTGTTTCCCTGCATTCATATCATAGAATAGAATGGCTTAGGTTGGAAGGGACCTTAAAGATCATCTAGTTCCAACCCCACAAAGCACCATCTAGTTCCAACCCCACAAAGCACCATCTAGTTCCAACCCCACAAAGCACCATCTAGTTCCAACCCCACAAAGCACCATCTAGTTCCAACCCCACAAAGCACCATCTAGTTCCAACCCCACAAAGCACCATCTAGTTCCAACCCCACAAAGCACCATCTAGTTCCAACCCCACAAAGCACCATCTAGTTCCAACTTAAAGATCATCTAAAGTTCCAACCCCCATGCCCTGGGCAGGGACACTTTTCACTAGACCAGGTTGCTCAAAGCCCCATCCAACCTGGCCTTGAACACTTCTGTGTGTCAAAATTATCAGCTTTTTACTTGTCACTGAGAAAACAAATAGTATCTGACCTCTACACACACAACTGGCAATAAATAGCTGTCAAAAACCTAAATCCAGGTGTTCTCTGTTGCAACCGGCAGGTTACTGTTCTAGCTAGAAGTAACAAGCAGGAATTCGTTTATAGGATAACATCTTAAAAATAAGTATCTCCATTTCCTACATATTGCAGTGGCAAGAGGAAGAGACAGAGTCCTTATTCCTCATCTAAGAAGGTATCTAGAGATGGTTGTATGCCCCCCACACACCCCAGCTTACAACTCCGAAAGACTTCAGCCACATAGCACACACAACACCAGCGTAGTTTCAGCGCAGTTTAAGGAGGCACACAGGAACGCAGAATCTGCAGAGATCATTACGTATGAATGTTATTCAAGAAATACAGACGCACCGGTACCGGCGCAGTCTTCAGCCACACACGTATCTTACGTATCCAGCTTCAACATCCAACCAACGATCCCTGCTTCCGCATGGACTAGATGGCTCTGACAAGCTAACTGGCAGCCTGCTACACTGCATCACAATATTCGTATAAAGCATACAGGAGAATTCCTATTGAAGTTATAATTGATTTTGTCTTTTAATGAAAAAAAAAAAAAAAAGAACAGATGTCCAGTATACCTTCAGCAGGCTCGTGGCAGTCCTTCATTGGTCAAAACCTGTGCAGCTGGAAGCATCACCCGACAAGAGCCAACAACAGCTATCTAATATACAAGGCAGTTACAACACCATGAGCCAATTAGAAGGGATGGTGACCAAATGCAAAACTATGCTTCATCCTTTTCGTTCACAAGTAACAACACTCCAACATTTCAAAACTGGATTTCGGGTGGAATGGGAGAGATTTCTCCCCACACACCTTATAGGCTGTCGTGCTGATTTTTTTCATTTTGACCAAGCATTCGTTATAGTGCTTTTACATGGTGAAAAGCTGCAGCTGCTGGGTAACGACAGCATCCAAAAAACTTACAACCGCATTGAGTTTCCACGGCAATGACCAAAACTACTGTAGAGCAGATGGGACATTTGGCCTGTTCGATCACATCTCTTATTACATTTGCACCTCAGCAGGCGACAGACTGTTCCCTCCCCCAGGTAATTCTCATGTTCCTGAAGTACAGATCAAGCCTGGCAGGTTTTTCCTCACTGTGGAAGAGCAGTCCTTAACAACCTGCCTAAGAGACAGTGGCTGTCTGCTAAGTATGTTGTCACCTTTGTAAGGCAAGTACTAACACAACTTTGCTCTTCAATTGCCAAGGAAACCTAGGGATAAAGGACGGTGCACTAGCAACCGAAAAGGTGGCGCTCTCCTTCCCAGGCTGTTCCTGAGCTCCTGGACGATGACAGATGATGCCTTGGGAACAGTCATCCCACATAAGAGATGCCTCACAAGTTAAAAAACTTCTCACACAACTTCCCACAGAGAACAGAATAAGTTCCTTCCCATTAAGAGCTTAGCATGCACAATGAGCAATCAGGGAAGAGAGATGTAACACTCTATTAACAAAATAACATGCATTGATTCATACCTTCTCAGCTCAGTTTCTCAGGACTTTTTGTTACGTCAACTTGTTAACTGACAATTTCCCATCTCCTCAAGACTGCCTATGGTTTTCTCCTCAACCAAAAGTACCATCCTTTTTGTTTTCCCACTCAGTCTGATATCCCAGTAGTCAAACCAACAAAAATGACAAATAGCCCACTAAGTCCCCAAAAAATTTCAAGCAGCCCACATGACAAGTTCAGCAGGTTCCCCATACCATCTTCGCACATCCCTCTATTAAGGACTTGATTCCAAACCAACTGAAATCACAAGGACCAGGCCTTGTGATACATGGCCTTAGCACTTACTCCATTTCTTCCGAGCAATAAGTTTATTACTGGCACCATCCACTCCATATCCTATTTCCTATCACTGCCTATAGTGAAAAAGTTCCAGTTGTTTTGAAGTACACTGCTACCTCAAAGACAAGCAAAGCCATTAAGGATTCAGAACTAAAAAAGAATCTGCCCTCAGCAATACACACCTTTAGAAGTTATTTTGTAAGAGTTCATTTTACTACTAGACTTCCTGGCTACAGATCAATCTACTAACGAGATTCAGAAAAAAAAAATCCCAACATACATAATCATGCTTTATATAAGAATAAGCTACTACTAAGAACAAGAAATCTCTTCAGTGCTAATTGGGGAATAGATTTAAGCAACATGCAAGATCCCACAAAGACGTATAAATACAGATACTAGAGAGATTCCTTAAGATGAAACAAAACAATATTCATTAGCATAGATAAGGAAAATAACTCATCCCAACAGAAGATGCTGGTACAAAGTAAATCAGTGAGAAAGGTAGTTCCCATCTACTCAAACAATCAACACATCTGATACAAGGGAAGATCAGACAAGGTTCAGGCCCTCCAGAGCCTCACACCACACTTCTTCGGCTGAAGAGAGGGCTAATTCCCACGCTAATCTGCATTCATTATATTTTCTTCATCATCTACCGAAACATCATGATAGTTATTCATTGCCCATGCAAAACAATGATGTATCCCTTACAGCAGTGCTTATATGTGGCTTGATTCCAGCACGGTTATGTTTTCAAAACCATGACGACCTAATGATCGGGAAACAAACCCTAGCTATATATAGCTATAGCTACATAGGGGCTGTATTGTAAGAATTGTACCAATAAATTCTTGCATGGCTTTCTACAGAACCCACATGTTGTATGCATGTAAAACCTATCAGACAATCTAAGATTACCTGGGGAGACGCAGGTTATCAGCAGAACATCATCTCACCGCCATGAGGATTGCATGAGAATCCCTGAGCGTAAACCGAGATTCACACAGACAGTATTAACAACTAAAAAAAAAAAACCCAAAACCAAACCACCTTCCTACACTGTCACTTTGTTCTTTCATTATCTTTATGTGAACCATTCTTGAAAGCTTGGCCATTCAGAGTACTTTTATTATTTCTAAATATATAAACATGTCAGTTTAGATGTTTATCACATTTCAGAAGAAATAATCGCTCTATTTTAAAGGTGGGAGAAACCTAAGGTCTGGAGATAAACCCTATCAATGACATGCCATTGTTCTCATGCAAGGACGCTTCCTGGGTTAAGTCTAAAATGAGGCATAGATTTAAGGCTGGTCTGCATTAACCGTGTTCATTAAATCTAAAGGATAAATCACTAACTCTTTACATCCCCAGTCCAAGCAGCCACCTCCCACCTTCACCTCTGAGAGAACATTGAAATTATGTCCTGGAAAAATAGGCCAGATCCTCAAGTGGTGCTTCCAGGTATTGCTTAAGACTATTTCCATCGTCACAACATTAAGCAACATTTTAAATCTTCCTGTTACGACGCAACATAAAGGAAAGATGGCATCCATTATTCATGCTTTCTGAGCGCAACCCAGTGTTAAAAAACCTTTTGTAGCTTACTGTATACCGGGGACTTCAAACTATTTACATGAGGGGGTGTGTGCTTCTAAGAAGTGCAGAAAAAGGACATTAAAATACATGGCATTTGCACAAATTGCCTATTTACAGTCACGGGTCTAGAGGCTAACTGAAAATAGAAAATACTGAGTTTCCAAGATGGTTAAGTCTACCGAGGACAGTCGTTCCTACACATTGCTCTGGTAGGATCTGATGTTGTTACTACAGCAACAGCACGTACAGCCTTGCACAACCTCTGGACGGCGGGTGGGTGTACCCTGATACGCTCTCCTCTTCCTTGGAAGTGCGATACAGCAGCGACTCCGCTTACCCAGCGCTTCATCAGTTACCTGGAACCCGTGATACAACCCAGGAAATCCAAGGCTTGATGGATTTGTAATATTTCAAAGGAAAGCAAAACATACTTGCACCCACTAGGATGTTTGTCTTTGTGCCTATCAAACCTGCAGAAAAGCAATCTCTATTAAGCAGTCTGAAAGCTTCTCTATCACCTTAAAATTCTCTGTTCTTTTCCAGTCACATAAACTTATTAGAAAAACCTTCCCAATTCCCAATTTGGGTTTACTGTTGCAAGTAAGAGTATAGTTAAAAGGAGCACGAGGAAAGGATTAGCAATTTTGAATAAAAGAAAACCCTCCTCCAGGCTGAAAGGTTGATTAATTATGCTAACTTACAACTAGTTTTATATTAGATATTTTATAATGTATACATATCCTTTGTCCTTTCATTCAGCTAGGATGCCATGAATCTCACTTGTTTCTAACAGCTAGATCTGGGCTGCTAAATATAAAAAAAAGAAAACAACACAACAACAAAACAAGGGCAGCTGCCTTCTCAGAGTGGAACTAAAATACTTAATGCTTTCTTTAAAACCAAGCGCTATCAACTGACTTCAGAAGTAAAATTTCTCAGGACAGCCACTTTAAAGTAAAACATCTGTAAAACGTTATTACATACATTAGGAAAGTTGTCTGATGAGCTAGAAAAGGAGAAATATATTGACAATAAAGACTATGCAGAATTTGCATGTCATCCAAATGCAGTAAACCAAACGAATTTAAAAAAAATCATGAAGGCTTTGGGACGAAGCCACCTCTCAGGTGTAAGCGTTTTAAGAGACAAGAGATAAAGAGAACGCAGGAAGCACCATCGGGGTTTGGGGCTTGACATACTGAATGACTACTGATGGAGAAATCAAAGAGAAAAAGGCGAGGAGGAAGACAGTCGCTGGACCGGGTGACAAACCGTCAGGGGTGTAGAATGCATCGGTGAGTCATCAGCACATAATAGAAGTTGAAGCCATGAGAACGCCCGAAATAGGGCATGGGGCGACAAGAGCAAGGCAAGGTCAAACTGTGGGAGGAGGAGGAAACGCCGGACAGGGAAGGGGTAACGAGTATCACGAAATTAAAAACAACAACAATTTGTCAGAATAAGCAGTGACTGTGCAGAGAGGTGAGGGAGAACAAGAAACAAAACAGGGGTCTTCAAACATTTCAGTGACATAAATAAATAGACAGAAGCACCCAAAATGGACTGAGCACTGGAGAGGCCAAGGTTGTACAACCTCACGTTGTAAGAGGGACCAGCCTTGGGCGAGAGCTAGAACAAACAGAGAAAATAGGGGGTCAGGAGCTAAAGGTCCAACAGAGTGTAGTACTCCAGCATATATTATCCCATGGGATAAGTAGGTCATTAAGGAAAAAGCCCATGGCAACGGAAGCAAGAGCAAACGAGTTAACGGGGCAGCGATTGGGCCCACAGTCCTCTACATGCACCTACAGTTATACTTGGTTTCATGCGTGTCCCGTAGGCAACGGAGACAGGAAAGCCGGTTTTTGACAGTAAAGAATAAATCCCTCTGGAAAGCCGGCAAGGAAAACTGACACAAGGAGGAAAAAAACCTCACGGCATATGTGACGCCAGCTGCCTCTGGAAATAGTCTTAAGCTTATGAAAAAGAAGCATATTCATCCAAATAAAAAAAATACAAGCAAACTAGAGCAAAGCTTCTCAGAAGCTACTGAGGAATGAATTTATAATAAAAGCAAAATTAATCTTAATTTGCCAAACTGCAATGCTGTTTAGTGTCGTCTAAAACCTAGCACTGAAGGGGGGGAAAAAAAAAAAAATACAGGCCAGACATACGGAGATCCAAATCACTGGTGAATCTCAGCCTCCAGGGCAGATTTCTCATTTTCTGTGTATTTTGCAAGTACAGCTAGATGGATTATCAGCTTCCTGAGAATAACAGGACCAATATGTAAATGGGGAAGCTTAATAAGGATAATAAAATTACAACAGCCAAAATAATCTAATTTATGGAGTGCACACAGGCTACACAACACAAATGCTACAAATAAAAGCTCTTGCAAGGGGAAACATTTACCAAGTGAGAGTCGCCAGCATCATATTAGCAAAGAAACGTTCTGGTTTTTTTTTTTTAAACAAAACCCCTGAATTCTCTTTCTATTCCCTACAATAACTTTGTTTCAGCAGAAGTGTCCCTAGAGAAAATAAACTGTAAAAAATGATTCAGATGTACAGAAGGCCATACTCCATCACATAGAGCGTGTGTGAGAGCCTTTGGCACCAGAATGTGTAAATACACATTCAAACACTCCAATATAAATTGACAGCAAAACAACATACAGGATATAAAGATGAAAAACAAACAAACAAAAGAATCAAATGCAAATAAGGACACCGGCCCTCACACTCTCCAGGTCCAGTGAAAAACCAGCTGTCCAGGCTTGGTGGCTCTGGCCACCGCGCGGTGGGTTGGTCTGTCCCCTCCTCGGGTCTCCCCTCACCACATCTGAAGTCATTGACTGATTTGACCCTTTTTTGACAGAGGTCTGAAAAACATTAGTCTCCTACATTTTAGTGAAAACCAGCTACCAAGGGAGAAGAGCTGCCTTGCCACTGCTCCCACTACACAAAGTGCTTTAACTTGTCCCATCAGACACGAGATTGCCACCGGATGAGCCCCAGTCCTTGGAACTGACCCCACCTGGGGAAGAAAAAGCAATTGCAACCCCAAGACCTAAATCCATGGGAGACATCTGTCGTGGTTTAACCACAGCATCTTTTCCAGAACCGCTTGAATTTTAAGTTCCTGTATTCTAATCCCCAAACAAAGCAATTCTCAGAATAAAAATAATAATAAAAAAGCAGCTCGATCAATCTCCTACAAGCAATGAGTAATGACTTCAGCTGTAACAGGAGTGCTTGTTTCCTCCACAGCAAGGGCTGCCTTTTCCCCCCCTCCTCCTTTGCCCCATCCATCTGCCTCTCACAAGCCATCTGAAATTTTTTAATTGCGAGAGGTCACGAACCCCTGAAATCTCCCCATTGTTTGGGGGAAACCGGTTTACACTGGTAGCAGAAAAACTACAAAGCTCTTCTATTTTCCCCCCCCTTAATGCAGAAGGTAAATGTTGCAGAGCTCCACGCTTAAGAATATCCCTAGGGTTCCCATGAACAACAAACGTTGCTTGTTATTAACCGACAACATCAATTAGATTTCCAGGGATCATAAAAAAAAACTTAAAAGGAAGACAAAGCCAGCCTTAAATCCAAATATTGTTGTGGCAGTGACAATTGTCAGAAGCGGTTTCAGACACATCGAAACAACACGGGTTTGTTGTGCTCCGTGATTAGTTTATGTCAAAAGGGGTGTGCAGTGTCTGTCATATGGAAGCTTTTAACCATAAATAAATCACCACAAATACTTTGTCCCTTGCATCATTTGATTTGAACTACCCGCCGGCAAGCTGTATATAATCCAGTCGGGAGGATTTCTTGCTGCTTAAGGAGACCTTCCCATTTAAGCACGGCAAACACAGGCAGGATCCAATCGAGCCTCTGCAGTTCCAGCGGGGACTGACCCAACCAACAAAACACAGCGCTGCCTGCAGATGGAGAAGTCATTCACGTGCGAACCCATTTCAAAAGATGCAACACCACAAGCGGCTTTTCCGAGCAAGGCAGAAATAGCACGTCTAAGTCACTTCTCGGCGTCACCCAACAGCTACGTCCCAGCCCCACAGCAGATCCATGGCTGTTGGAACTCTAGTTGAGAGGAGAGCAGCTGCCAGGGAGCCCAGCCATTCCCGCTGCCAAGGCACAACGCGCCTGAAGCCAGCTCCTAGACCGTGACACAAAGACTTGACGCTATGCAGAAAGAAAAGAAAATTCACTTTCGGGAAAATAATTATTTGGGAACAAGTTTCAGGTGGTCAACATCAGAGTGAAGAAGGGAAGTAAGAACTTAAAGCCCGTTCTGATTTACCCTTTCCTGCTCGTGCGTGGCCTGTAAACAAGATAGTAACGTACTGAATCATCTGGAAACTAATGCCACACAGTCATTTCAGATATCTAAGTAACCAGTTGTGCTGAAATTATACCGACGCACGCAAATTTAAAGCTGTAACAGGCACATTGTTTCCACAAGGGCACTCATGACAAATCCGTCCCATTTTATTAATAAAACATTACAAAACATCCCTTTTATCCATCACATGGATAGAAGTCAGTTGCAATTATGAGACTCACCCTTTGTATTCAGGTCCTACCATGGCAGCTACACGCTTAAAGACTTCAGGGTTAATTCGGGTGCACTGCTTCAGATCCTTAAACGCTGCAGATGCCAAGAGCCCCCCCCCCCTCCCATTCCCCAGCTTCTCAAATGAGAGATGAGTTTGTTTGACATGATCAAAAAGCACCTCAAAGGCACTTACAACCGCGCTGCATGGGTAAATAAACACATTTCATGCAAACCCACGAATATTGCATCTTTTTGAGCAGACACAAATTCGCAGCCCCGCCACATGACAGTGATTTTGCTTAAAACAGCCACGTCACACCCAGCAACCACCCGACAGCTACAAGGTCAGTACTTCACCTGGTAATACGTTAAGTACACCTGGAGATTAGCATTCATAATTAGCATGCGATTACAATATTTAGGGCCGGGTTTTGGCAGGCACCCACGAATAACCAACCCTGGTTATTAGCCAAGCTGGCCCCACGTGGTGTCTTGTCGGAGCCAGCCAGGCCAGCGCATCCCCCCCTGAAACCACCCCCTGCACAACCAAATCACACCTGAAATAAACCCACCACCTCTGAAAACAACAACCTGTGTGAAGCAGCATGAGACTGCTTCCCATATCCCCGCTTTGAGCGCCTGATAAAAATTGAGTAAAACCAGGAATCAACTCAAATGACTTCATTTTAGCCGCTGGAGAGCCCAACTAGACAGACTAGTGAGTTTGGAGTTCATTATTCTCCTTTATTCCCTTATACAATTTAATTACTTAACCTCTCACGCTCTCAGAGACCGCAAGTCAAGTGCTATGTCTGCGACAAAAGGTTAACAGACTAATTATTTGACTTAAAAGGGGAAAAAAACGGCTTCTAGGGAAAACCAGAGCAGACCCAAGGAACACAGCGCTTCTCAGACCCACAACTGGTGCTTCCTCAGTTGTATTTTGAGAATTTTTAGCCTTCCTACTACATTTGCCTTATGACTCTTCCCAAGGGCCTGCTCCACCCAGGGTGTGGGGACACAAGCTTACATTATATTCAGTAAATTAAAAAAAAAATCCAACAACACAAAACCAACAAAACCCCAAAAAAACAGAGTGAGAAGGTGAGAGTACTCCACCAGGCCATCTCTTTCAGAAGAAAGCTGAGACGTTCCCCGAATGTACGATGTTTTCCAGCATTTAAAGTCCGATGTTTACATTCATCTCACAGAAAAAAATCTACGGACATTACATGCACAGCTTAAGCCCCAAGGAAACCACGCAACTTCAGTGAGCAATTTAGAACACATCCATAGTGCTTCGTCAGCAATTAAGATATCATCCGCAAGTTGGATTTACCAAATCTCTTACTCATAAGAGCAGAAGGAACATTGACGCAATCAAATTGAGAAAAATACTGGTGTAACCAGCCTGATTTTTTTAAATTAGATGTGTGATACATAAAAAAAATAAAGCGCTAGAAGCACTTAATTCAACAACATCCTACTACTGGTAAGGGTTATATTTATAACTTAGTACTTTTTTTGTAACAAAATGTCCAATTTCAAAGCAGACCCTTCCTTCAAATGACCTCAAGAAAGTTCTGAAACAAAATCCCCCCCGCGATGCTCTCAGCTTTGTGTCCTCGTCCTGCATAACTATCCCTCCACGAATGCTCTCATTAGATGATGCACCGATTTAAAAGGACCAGGACCTTATGTAAATGGATATTATTGCTTTTAATTGCAGCCATAATTATGGGAATGCCTCCCAACTGAGTAAGGCCACATTAAGCAAACTTACTGGAAACTTCACAAACTGCTCTGCAACATATTGGACAAGCACCAGGAGTCCCACAAACGGTATTTATTCAGTCCCATCTTCAGCTCCCTGCAAAATCAACTGACCCTATAAGGGATCGCTTCGAGTTGTATTTGGTTTAGTGTGTTTTTGCCTCACGTTAACTAGTTTCTCTTCGGCATTTAGCAATATAAAATGTTTAATTCAGAATTACTGTTTTTAAAGATTTAAAAATCTTAAAGAATCTTCACATTTCTTCAATGTTAACTTTTTTTTTCCCCTCCCCAAACTCCAAAGAGCCACAGGAGCTCAACGGGACCTGCTACAGAGGCACCACTGAGCCAGGCTACGAGGTGTTGAGAACGAGGAGCGAGCACCGTATCCATTTGGGCAGCTCCCCCGGCACAGCCAACAAATCACTGCTCATTGAAGACGCCGGCGCAAGCATCGCACGCGCGACCCGAAGAACAATGAAGGGTTTTCAGTTCACCCACGGGTAAGCGGTGGCCCATCACTGCATCTCAACAGATGAATTGGGGTGTTCCCCCCATAGTCCACGTGGTTTGGAAACCACCAGCCTTACTGAAATCCATTCCCATGCCCTGGGTTGGAGTTGGGCATGGACAAAGTAGGCAGCTGCCTACTATAACACTGGCAGAAGCAAAATGATGGCTGTAAACAAGAGCAATTCTCTGAGTCACCAGGCAGGAGCCACGGCCACTGTACACCCAGTGACACCCAATTTTCTATGGCACCAGGCAGCTCAGGGTGCCAGGCCAGGGCTCCCCGGTTCCGTTAACACACCCTCGTACAACACCACTCTGCTTCTGCCTCCGTCCCCGCTTCCCTGTCCTGCCCCACAGCTGCAGGAGAGCCCAGGAAGGCATCAAGTTTGTCTTCCAGCCTTAGTAATACAATTTTCCTGGAAAGGAGGGGAAAAACACCCAAACATAACCAAGACTGAGCCTACGTTTCAAAGTTTTGGTGCACTTGCGTCAGAGCTGTCGTCCTGCATTACACAAAGTGCCTAACGAACACGCCAGGCTCCTCCGTCCTCAGGGAGAGTCAGCCCTTCCCGAGGAAGGGCTCCAACCAGCTAGCAGCAAAATCTCACAGGGAAAGATGAAAAAGATGCAGATTACGTGTTTTTTATGGTGTTGTCATTAGGAATAGGAAAGAACAACCAACCGGTTTGATCGGCATTTGCCAAAACACTGATTTTACAGCCTTCCTAGGCCAATGGAAAGCATCAACGCTCAGAGGAGCGCAACGTAAATACACCTTCCCACAGACAGTTAAAAAAAAATAACTAATAAATCCCTCACAGCAAAGCAACGTCCAAAAATAACTCAGACAGCAAACAGCCACTGGTACGCTACGATTCCCCCTTTCCACGCCACATCTCCCCAACCTTCCTCCGCACCGGGCTGTCCCTCCCGAAGCCGTGACTCCCCACCGCCCGCGATGCCGGTCACCCTCGCTCCTCGGCGGGGCTGGAAGGGAAAACGCCGACC
>VYZM01007333.1:151900-162217 GCA_013398915.1 Dromas ardeola
AAAAATCACAAATAAACAGGGGAGGTGGAGCAACTGTAGCCATTTTGCAGACCTGGATGTGAATGCAGCCAGCCTGGCAGAAGACAGGGATCAACAATCTCCAGGGAAAGGGATCAGCAACAAGCACGTAGCCCCGCTCAGGAGCAGCTGCTCCATGGAGCCGACAAGCAGGAGCCACCGGTGACCCCAGCACAGACCCACTGTGCCCACACACCAACACACCTCACCAGTGTCCCCAGGTGGGGTAAGGAAACAGGGCAGGGCTGGGACCCACCTTTCAGTGAGACGAGGAGGTCCCAGGAGAAGCAGTTTAGGACAATTCCAGCCCATGAGTGCACTCGGGGCACAGCCACCCATCTGCTTTGTGCTGGAGCTTTCGTCTGCCCTCACCATACATAGAGAAGCCCTGAAGATAATTTGGCAGCTCAAGATTGGTGACAACAACCCTTTAGCTCCTTACAGTATCTTGTGGTGATATTTAAGTGTGTACGTTACCTTGTTCGAGTAGGGACATTATGGCTTGGTTTCATTCACTGCTTTGTAATTTTATTAGGCTGGGTATGAAATAAATGGGTAGGCACAAAGGCTTTGGAGTTCTGTTATCTTGCCATACTGTAGCCACGTCCTGTACTTGGGGTAAGGAACTGGAGAGGCAGCACTGTGCTCAGGGAGAGTTTTTATCTGTCCTTCGGAGCATTTGGCCTGTGGAGACAGGGAAATGAGTTTTGGCAGGGGGAAACACCACTACTAACGAAAGACGGGACAAACAGAAAATGTAGGAGGCTTAAGGAGGAATCAGTCTATAACTGATTAGTAGTTAAAAATCAGAATAATTTCCCCATAAGATGAAAATGGTTCACATAGGCAACAGAATAACTGAATTCAGATTATTTTTTTCTTTTAGTTTTTGCTTGAAATTCCTATGGATTTTTTCTTTACCTTGGCAGGATGTTTTCTAGTCCACCTACACATCTTTATTCTGCTTCCCAGGTTCTCTCCAAGTGAGATCAAGGCGAAGTTTGCTGTTTGGGCAGCTGGTTTCAGACCCCTACTAGTAACATAAGCTTTGTAACTACACCGGCTTTGCCTGGGGATCATCATCTGCTTTAAACCTTTAGCTAACAAAGTACAATTTCTTAAATGTTAATCACTTACAGAAATTAAGCCACATGAAAGCAAGGGGGGGGGGGATGTAAACAGGTAGTATTGCGTGCTTATCTCCAGATGATGATGTCTCCTGTAATGAGGAAACTCATCAGCTGAGGTCAGTACGGTGCTCGGTATCTCTTCCTTGAAGTGTGCGGTGACTCAGGGCGCGGGTTGAGTTTCTGCAGGCGGAGAGACCCAACCCCTGCCACTCCTCCAGTCCTAGGCTGTATCAAAGCTTGGTAACCCATGCAGAAACCCCTCTGGAAATCTGATTTTTTAGGAACTGAGGGGGAGTAGGGGAGAAAAAAGTTTCACTGGTGTTGTAATCCTAAGGAACAACCTTCTTTTCTTTTGGGGAACCATCTGTGTAAGATGCAGCTCCTTGTGCATCCCCGGGAGAGCTGAATAGTAGTGCAGGTGTTTGGCTCTACGCAGGTGGAAGTTGTCTGTGGCCACCTTCTGGACAATACATAATCTTTATTGACTCCCTATGATTTCATCTGAAGTATTAATAATTAATTTGCTTTATCTAATCAAGAAGCTCATGTGACTTCACGTAGCTGTGGCCTTTTCTGCATTATCACACTTTGTTGCCCACTGTTAACAGCGTGAGGAAGGGGGATGATACGGTGCGTGCGCACAGACCCCATGTCACCAGTGCTGTTCTGGAGCACAGCATTTATCACTGGCACAGGCGGCGCAGCTCAAAACTTGATTTAGTTAACTCTGGTTTTGGTATGTGACTCCTTCCAGCTTGGAGCAAGGGCCACTTGCTGGAGCTGTTTGAGAGTTTCTCTGTAGGACATGTCCTACCATTGTGAGCCCTTGGGCTAGGGGAGCAGCCCTCGCTCTCCTCTGCTCTCCCCTTGAAACATCTCATAGTCGCGGTTTCTGAGCTTAGTGGAACCTTATCCTGGTGTTCTCTTAAAAAAAAAAAAAAAAAGGTTTAAAAATGAGTCTTTTGCAGTTGACATGAAGCAGCATGAGCAGCAGGTAGTGAGGCAGGGCCAGAGATAGAGCTCGGGGGGGCTGGGCCCTGCAGCACTTCACCCTCCTGTCCCTGGCCTTAAAAATGAAGAAAACCCAACAAAAACACACAGCTGCAGGGATTCCTTACTGCTTAATGTCAGCAAAAGGGTTCAAAGTGACCCCCCCTCCCCTCCCCTGCCAGTGAGAAGTATCTCAGTAACAGCCAGAAATTTCAATTCCTCGTTTGGCAGAAGAAAAGGGTCCCCAGTGCAGGTTGCGAAGGCAGCCTGTAATCCGGCACGGGCTGATGGACAGAGCTTCGCTGCAGATCAAACAAACAGGGCTCTCCTGTTTTCTTTTGGTGGTTTTGGTTTTCTGCTTCACAATGTTTATCCTCCTCTGCAGCTTTTCTTCAAGGTGGGAAGACAAACCTTAGCCCTCGGCTCCCGCGACGCTCCTCCCGTTGCCTGCCTGCGGTCGGGCTTGTCCCTTCTTGTCCCAGACCGTTTGGCATTGTGCAGCCGGCTGCGCTCCCAGAAAAGCTGTACTGCAGGATATTAAGTTTGCAGAGGACTTAAGTGTTCTTAAAAGCAAAACACATTAAATTGCTGATAAACCAGTGCAGGCATTAGTATCAAGAATTGCTAGAAATCTTGGGTTTCGCTCATGAGCTATGCAGTCAACCATTGATGGGGTTGTTGAGTTTTTGCCTAAGCTAGGGAGGTGTAGTTAATTAGGCACTGTTAATAAGGAACAGATTCACAAAAAAAAAAAAACCCAAACACCATAAAACCTGATAATGTATTTGCATTTAAGAGGACTCAGCAGTAGAGAAGAGAGTTCAAGGTAAGTACTCACAAAGTTCCTGCCTGGGATATTTGGTCCCAGCTTGTGCTCAAATAGACTGAGCAAGCAGGGTCATCCATTCAGAAAATGTTTGACTTAGTCTTGTGCCCTTCTCAAAAATAGTTAAATTGGAAACATTTCCACACTTACGGACCTTGGAAAATCTTTTGCCTTAAGTATGCTTTTGTGGCTTCTGAGATCTACTGCCCGGCATGTATTTCTACCCCAAGACTACAGAAGAGGCCACAAAAATACAGCTTGCCTTCAACTGCTTGGCAAGGGAAAGCATCTGATCGGGCTTATCAGGACAACTTTGTTGTGACAAGCCTAGACTGACTGGGGACACTGATGCTATTAACTGTTATTTTCACAGGTTAATTTTCTCCTACTTTAGTGTGAGCCAATAATTTTTATCCCTGGATGACAATAACTTAAAGATGGGTGAAACAATGAGATTTTTGTAACTATTTTAGCTGGTCGAGTTCCTTTGTTTCATTGCAAGGTTTAAGCTGTTGGATCCTTTGTTAAATCTCTTGGGAACTGGGAGATGCAGGACTGTATTGTGTTTGGTTGAGTTAGGCAGCACAACTATTTTTCTTAACGGTATTTTTCAGTCTTTACCCAGATAAATTGTAAGGGTGCAGGAGAAGACTAACAGGCAGAAACATCAGTTGGTGAACTGGCAAGGAAAAGTTAATACGATTATTCATGTAATCACACGGTATCTCATTTTTCCTTTCTCTGAGCTATTTTATCTGTCCAGACTACAAGATTTTAAAGCGAGGTGGACTCTTGTCCCGAAGCATAGGAACGTATTAAGGTACACTGAGAGTGGAGACTTCGGATGTTTGGGAAGCCTTATCTTGCTGAGTGGGAATTCTCCTCTCAAGTTCGGTCAGACCCGAAGAGCTTGCCTGGCCTTTCTCAGGCTCTTTGGAAGGGGGAATCTTATGCGCATTGCTGGAGTGTTTGTCTGGCTATTTTTGTGCTGCTTGTTTTCTGTACGTGCAGCTGTAGTCAAGTGCTGCTTCTCGATCCCAGACAACTGAGTTTTTCCATAACCTTTGACTAAGAAAAAACATATCTTTCATCACAGCTCCCCTTCACAACAGGCAGCATGTAGGAAGATTATATAAATATTATATTAAGCACATTTTTGGCTTGCAAATTACTTGCATTGCACTTCTTTCCACTATTGCCTGTGTAGTAAGAGAAATAAGTGGCACGCTCAGACCATGATAGAAATGAATACTCTGATGTATATTCCTTCTATTTCACTTGGGGATTCCTCATCAATTAAATGCCTTGTTATTTTAACTCTTAAGTTGATTTATCTGGCAAGAACCCAGACTAAGGCATTCTGAAGATGAGAATTCTCTACTCATGTTATTGGTAGGTTTCTATATAAACCTGCATATGTAGAAATAGTTTCTTCTTCCTTAAAAAACAAAGGTAAGGTTTGTTTTGATAGCTTACAGAAAACTAGCACTCATGTTATGCCTTCTAGCCATAACTGAAGAGGAAAAGGTTTCATGACCCTTCTGACCAACATCCTGAAGAGCAGCTGCTACTAGATTTTGGTGGTGGTTCTTCTTGGGCTCACCTAGTTTCATACGCTGATGGGGAGAATGCAGCTTTTCAAATGAAATCATTCAATTTGAATGTAATTATTGATTCGACATCCTATAAGCAGATTGTCAAAGCAAACCGAACGAGTGTTAGTACTATAGTGTTAGAAATAAAAAGCAGCGTAGGTATTTTGCAATGTGATTAAATGCAGTATGGATTTTTGGCAGAAAATCTGCTCCATCTAACTAATTTTGATAGGGTGGCAGAGATGCAGGGGGAAAGGGGTAGCTTGTTTTAGGGAGGCTTTTCTGTTCTAGTGAATATAAAGAGTCACTTATGCCCCAAGGGCTGGTTTATGCAGTCAGGGAGAGCAGACTGGTTTCAGATGACCGTATTCAAAGGTCACCACCTCCACTATTTTATAAAAGGAGAATAAGATTAGATACAGACCACCCCTTTTCCCAGCTGCCTTGAAGACAAGGAAGCAAACACATGCGCCTCTGGCGCTGCTTTGCACAATACACAACTCCCCAGAGTGTGTAGGATATTTGTGTTCAGGCATCCACTGTAGTTCTGCATCATGCACCGTGACTGTATATAATATATTCTGGCAAAAAATCAGCCTTCCGACAGCACTGCACCTGCTGTGCTGGATGCTGCATGTTATCCGTGTCCTCTCACTTTCTTTGCATATCTGTTGTTATGGTGAGAAAAGCCGGGCCTCAAATATTGAACTCCCTCTTATCTCAGCTGGTGTCTGCCATGTGCAGGTATCAGTTGGTGCGTATTAAAACAAATAAGATAGTAAAGACTATAGGCTTTGCGCTGAAGGCAGCTACAGAGTCAAAGGGGGTTTTTGTTTGTTCCCCCCCCCCTCCAATTCCAACTTGAGGGGTAGTTGTTTGGGGTTTTTTTTTGCCAAAACTCTGCCCAACAGCACAGAGGATTACAGCTATTTGTGTTTAATTGGGAATTACGACCAGTAATCTGTCAAATCAGATTTTTCCTCCTGAGAAGAGTTACAATCAAACGCAGGACAGTTCATGCAAACTCTTTTGCTATAATATTTGTTCTTCGCTTTAAGCCTGCATCAGCAGACCAGAGCAGCGTTTGGAGCACTGTATGGTTTTATGCTTAACATGTCCTTGGAGGAAAATTGGTTTGCAAGGCGTTCTACACAGCACAAGCAAACGGCTTCACTGGAGTCCTTACTCTGACCCTCCTTGGGCTGTTGATAGCACTCCTGCTGACTTACTAATGCCAGCACAGGACACTGATTAGCTTGTTTTTAAAACCTCAGGGTGGAAAATAACTAGCAGAGGAGTTACTGCCAAATCAGAGCAGCAGAGACGCTGCAAATAGCACGAGTGTTCTGCCTCCGACGGTCCTGACTGCAGCGAAAAACACAGACCATGCGTTTCCCTGGCAGGAGATGTGGAAGCCCTTGCAACCCACACACCAGACCTGCCTGTGTGAAACACTCGCAAGAAAGGAGCTGCTCCTGCACCCGCATTTTTGTGGTGAAAGTCCTGTTCTGGTGCCCAGCCCCATTGCTGGCAGATTTAAAAAATTATGGAACAAAGTAGGACAAGGTTCCAAAGGCAGAGGCGTTTTTATTTATGTAACCTGAAGCAGGGTCTGCTGGATGTTTTAACACTTGCTGAGAGCCCGCAAACCGTGCTTCAGGGTTTACATTTTTTTTTTTTTTAGTAAGGTCGGAAATTGCAATCTGTTGAATCAGAGGAATGATGTCTGATATCCCTGCTCGTACCCTGAAACAAGGTATGTCAAATCAGGGCAACAGCAGAGCCTGTGGCCCCTGAAGACCATTTTAGATCTTTCTTAGATCTTTTCAGATCTTTCCTAGAAATACCTGAGCAAGAGAAAAGGTAAGAAGAGGGTGATTTTCAAACAAAAAAGCCAAACACAAGGGGACTATAAGGAAGAGCCACTTTCATTTTAGGTAGCTGGTAGTTAGAAGATCTTGTGTTCAAGTCAGCGCTGCTCTGAGTGAGCCAAAGATGACACTTGGGCTGAGCTGCGTTTTGGGAGGAGGTGTGGGCTCTTACATTCAAGCTTCTGGAAATGATTTCTCTAGGGGTTCGTATTTCACTTTTTCAGAAGTAATCAGAAGTGAACTTCCACATTGCATGTGAAAAAGAAGCTGCAAGCTCTTTTTTTATTTAATCAATAGGAAAGCAATGAACATTGTGGACATCCTTCATGCTACTGGCATATATAGGGGGTATACTTTATTCAAAACCTCTGCTGCTCTGGGTAGCACCTTGAGCTGCTCACACATTCAGTCATAGAATCATAGAATCGCCCAGGTTGGAATGGACCTTTCAGATCATCAAGTCCAACCATCAACCTAACTCTGACAAAAACCATCACTAAACCATGTCTCTAAGCACTATGTCTACTTGTCTTTTAAATACCTCCAGGAATGGTGTCTCAACCACTTCCCAGGCAGCCTGTTCCAATGCTTAGTAACCCTTTCAGTGTAAAATTTTTTCCTAATATCCAGTCTAAACTTCCCCTGGCGCAACTTGAGGCCATTTCCTCTTACCCTATCGCCTGTTACTTGGGAGAAGAGACCGACCCCCCCCGGCTACCCCCTCCTTTCAGGTAGTTGTGAAGAGCGAGAAGGTCTCCCCTCAGCCTCCTTTTCTCCAGGCTGGACACCCCCAGCTCCCTCAGCCGCTCCTCACAAGACTTGTGCTCCAGACCCCCCACCAGCTCCGTTGCCCTTCCCTGGACACGCTCCAGCACCTCAGTGTCTTCTTTGTGGTGAGGGGCCCAAAACTGGACACTGCACTCGAGGTGGGGCCTTCCCAGTGCCAAGCACAGAGCGACAATCACTGCCCTAGTCCTACTCACCACACTGTTCCTGCTACGGGCCAGGATGCTGTTGGCCTTCTTGGCCACTTGGGCACACTGCTGGCTCATATTCAGCTGGCTGTTGACCAACACCCCCACGTCCTTTTCTGCTTTTCAAGTGTCCTTGGAGGCAATTTTTGTGGCTTCTCCTCCTCATGGTCTTGTATTTTTCCAAGATGCTTCTCCCCAAGTCCTTTTAGCTGCTGTCGTTCGGCAAGCGGCTCACCTGTAAACTTTGGATACAGTAGAGCAGTGCTTGATCTGGTAGTTAGGTGGACTTTGACTTTCTGTAACTGCAGCTAAACAGGACACCAAAACCCATTCCCAGACTTCTGAGACTGAGGTCTCAGAAGACAAACATCATCTTGGTCGTCTAACTGTAGGCATGGGCTGTTAACGCAAAGACAAAATTGAAAACAATATCTTAGTGTCTGACTAACCCAACGTAACAATGTGGGAAATATCTCTGGTTTTACTGATTTTGACATTTTTAGTCAGGGAACAAGGCAGACGAGAACTTTTCTTGTTTGCTAATTAACAGGCCTCTAATTTCCAGCTTGTCTCTGAAAAGCCTGTGTGTTTTTTCGGAAGGCTTTCTTCCCTCTGCTTTATGCAATACTTAATCTACACCTTGGTATTCAGGTAAACTACTTTATGTCCTAGCCGTATTGAAGCATTTAAAGGCTTCTCACTATTAGCAGATTCATTCTAGATCATAAAATAATCTAATTTCAGAGCAATCAGCAATTCAGTTTTCTCTGTTTGGGGTAGTTAACCATAGTAAGCACTTAAGATAAATTCTTTGGGGAGATAGCACGTGGCTTAGGCTTCCTAGCAAAAAGTATAGCTGTTGAAATGACAAACTAGGTAATGTGAGGACAGTTTTAAGTGACAGCCTGCCCTTATTTCTTTAAGCAGCACATGGAAGAAATCAGTTTTATGTGAACGCAGTGGAAAAGCGAGCTCCGAGCGCAGCAGGTTTCTCAGTCATCCCGAGCAGAGAGAACAGGAGCTGGCGTGACGGCACCGTAAGCTTACTCCACCCAGGGGACGTGGAGCAGCCAGAAACGTGAACCACAGGAGGGCCCGGGGCCGCTGTTGGATTGCTGCTGGCACCTCTGGCTCTGGCTCCTCTCCAGCACGCTCCTGCTGAGCCGGGGCTCGCTCCGGCGCTGCAGATGGATTTGCTGAGCACTACACATTTACAAGGCGCAGCGTGGTTTTTCAGACCTGGAAAAAACCAAGCCAGCAGATGTTCGATGCTTCTAAGTTGTCTGTTGGCACAATGTGCAGTGTCTTTATAGTCTCTATTCCTCCGAGTCTGGAGTAAGACAAGCTACATGACATGAAATCCAGTGTCTTGGGTGTCTTTAGATACACTGTAAGAGGCAAGGACTGAGGAATAGCTACCATAAGTAGGATGAATACAACAAATCCTCTTACACAGTTAAAATTATTATTTGAAGGTGCCAAACTGTGTTCATGCCCAAGCTTGCATTATTTCAACAACAAGAAACAGGTCTGGTCCAGGTTTCCAGCCTCCCTTAAATAATTATTTAAGATGAGCCGCAAGCCAACACCTAGAGGCAGGGTTTCTTGCAGTGCTTATGCAGCTTCTGAGAGCGTTAGACCCTTCTGCAAGTCCAGAGGGAGCATCTCTTTCCTGATGCCCATTTCAGAGCTCAGTTCAGTTAATGGATTGAGATAACACAAATTTCTGTGCCCAGCAGAAGCCCCAAACCAGCCCCTAATGACACACCACATATTCAGAAGCTCAACACTTGAAGGACATTAAATGACTGAAAGCTCCCAGCGCACAGCTGTCATACCTTCCAGGCATAAATAGGACTTGAAATTCATAGTAATTTTCTTTGTGTGAACAGCAAGGTGAACTTTGCTTCCAATTTCAGCATTTAATGCATGGCAAATATCAGATTCTCTGTAACTTGGGAGGAGCGCGTTTGAGCGTTCATTAAGTTAAATCACACTCTACATACAAAAAATACTATGATAATATTGTCTCCAACATTTACACCCAGCATTCACCAAGCTATCTCTATAAGAATTAGATTGAACAATTCATTCTGGGCCAAAATCCAATTATGACTAATATTTTAGGGGCAACCAGCTTGGCAAAGAGCGTGGTAATACTGCTCTTTGCGTACATGTTTCTGAAAGCAGTGCCTGGGGAATCCAAAGGTCTAATCGTGTCTCCGTTGGTACCTTCTCAGATCTTTCTTCAATGTAATAAAAAGAAAAGAACAAGTTTTCTGTAGTAACTCTGCAGCAATAAAATGCTGATTATTGCTGGGGTCTGTACGAACAGGGGTTCTCACAAGTTATTTGAGCCAGGATGCTGGTGTTAGTAACTGCTTTTTGAAAGACATTTGTGCCCTGGAGAGAGCATCTTGAAAACGGATGTTTGGAAACATTTTCGTGGCCATAGGGTTTTGTTGCCAAACCTGATGCAAGTGTGTCACCTGTAGAGGCTCTCCTACCTGTTATACTTCATGCTTCTGCTCTGCACTAGCCCAGCGAGGAGGCAGGAGCCACCCTGTCCCCAGGAGAGAAGAGAAATGGCAAGTCCCTGCTGAGCAATTTCCCTTCCTTCTTTCTTTCTGCTCTTCAGAAAGAGCTGCCATCCTGCTCTGGCTCTGTATTGCAATGCCACTAGAAAAAGAGGAGCGCTGGAGGAACGCTCCTCCTTTTCCCCAAGGCTTTCCCGGTATCTTGGGTGACCTTCTCCTCTGCCTGGCAGAGGCTTCGTCCTACACACTTGGTGCTGCTCTTTTCCTCTAGGTGAAGGCAAACTTTAGGTCGCTTTAACAGGTTGGATGCTGTTTCCTTACAGTCAGCATCAAGCAACATGCCAAGACAGACAGTAAGGACATTTCTGCAGGTGTC
>VYZM01007334.1:0-90213 GCA_013398915.1 Dromas ardeola
GGAATATCCCCAGAGAAGGAGACCCCACACCTCTCTGGGGAGCCTGTGCCAGTGCTCTGGCACCTCACAGTAAAGTTTTTCCTTATAGAATCATGGAATGGTTCAGGTTAGAAGGGACCTTAAAGACCATCTCATCCCACCCCCCTGCCCTGGGCAGGGACACCTCCCACCAGCCCAGGTTGCTCCAAGCCCCGTCCAACCTGGCCTTGAACCCCTCCAGGGATGGGGCAGCCACAGCTTCTCCGGGCAACCTGGGCCAGGGGCTCACCGCCCTCACAGTGAAAAATTTCTCCCTGAGATCTCATCTCAGTCTCCCCTCTTTCAGTTTAAAACCATTCCCCCTCATCCTATCGCTACACTCCTTAATAAAGAGTCCCTCCCCAGCTTTCCTGTAGCCCCCTTTTGGTACTGGAAGGCTTATGTTCAGACAGAATTTCCTGTGTTGCAGTTTGCGCCCATTGCCCCTTGTCCTGTCTCTGGGCACCATGTGAGATCCCAAACCTTCCAAACAGAAGAGCCAAGGTGAGATTTGCAGCTCAGACTGTGAAACTTTCAAGCCCTCACCCTCCATACTCCCCAAACTCAAGGACTGTCTTACGCTGTAACAGCCCCACATGGTCTTTAGAGAAAAATCTCCTGCCTTGGATTCAGACAGTCCTTATCTGAGCAGATTTCTACGGTCAGTACCCAGCAAATACGGTTTGCTAAGCAACGCCCTCTCCCAGTTAAACACGGAGCAGCACTCGTTGCTATGTGGAGCTGCAGCTCTGTGGTAACGGCTGCTGGTACTGCCAGGCTTTGTCGAGTGAATGGAGACACCTCGAATGCGGAACACTACAGAGACCGGGTTCTGCTCCCAGCCACGATGTGAATGGAAGACAGCTGCTGCCAGAGGTAACTCCATCATACCAGCGAGCGTTTGCACCTAGAGCGTCTGACACTGAGGAGACCGCCTGCAGGTTAAGATACAGATTTCAGCCTCGTGCCCATCCCTGACCGATGGCGTGGATGCGAGCAAAGCAGAACGCAGGGTTACAAGCCAAGCAGGGACCTGAAGAGAGGGAGTTTGTCCTTCCTTGAGCACAGATCATTAACCATTAGATGGTCCAGGTGGAGGATGCTCCACCGAGTCCTTCTTCTGCCCCTTTTCCCAGCCACTCCCGCTTTCACCACCTGACCTCAGACATGAGGATGAAGCCCAGGAGGCTTAGATTGGATATTAGGAAAAAATTCTTCACTGAAAGGGTTATCAAGCACTGCAACAGGCTGCCCAGGGAAGTGGTGGAATTGCCATCCCTGGTGGTATTTAAAAGATGGGCAGAAATGGTGCTTAGGGACTGAGCAACCCGATCTAGTTGAAGATGTCCCTGCTCACTGCAGGGGGGTTGGACTAGATGACCTTTAGAGGTCTCTTCCAACCCAATACATTCTATGACTGTTTAGTGATGGTTTTGGCAGTGTTAGGTTGATCACCAGGTCAGACCTGATGATCTTAAAGGTCCCTTCCAACCTAGATGATTTTATGATTCCACGCAGTGACAAAGCCAAGCACTGTGTTGACCCTGCAGAGATGCCACCTGCCCACTGCGCTGGAGGACATGAGAGCCAGCGAAGTGCTTGGAGAGGGAGGCAAGAGGACGGGAGGGAGCTGCCCTGCCCCGCTCCCCGGTGCGCGGGGTGATGGTTGGAGGCACCTTCCAGCAGCCGACGGCTGGCGGGAACAGGTGGTGAAGGAGAAGGCTGACACCTCTCAGCGCTTAATCGTTCCCGTTAGTAGCTTTATGAATGGCAGCCAAAAAGTGCCATAATTGCTGCAGTGACGCTTGCTAATGACTCGAGTTAGATCTGGCAAGAAGTCAAACGCAGGAGAGAAGAAGAAAAACAGCAGGAGCAGAATCGACACCTGAATACCTGGACTTTGGCCACAACAGAGGAGAGCGGAGCAAACCTAAGTTGGGACCTGCAGCTATGGACGGGCAGCGACCAACACGATAGGTGAGCAGGGAGAGATTTTACAGCACACCCCTTGCCTTCCCTTGGGAAGGAAAGAGAACTGAGCATGAAGGGGAAGAGGGAATAGAAAAACAAGCCCAAATTTTCAGGTTAGTTCAAGATCCTTATTCTTGGTGGACTAAGGTGACCCACCTCATAGATACCACCTTTCTACTGCAAAATCAACTCAAACCAGGGCAGCACAAGCCCTGGGGAAAGCGGGGTAACTCAACCCACCACCCGCCTCAGCATAGCTGCGTGCCTCGGGATGTCCAGCCGACGAGCCGTGGCTCCCACTGAACCACTGCCGTGGCCAGGGCAGAGCCATTCCCAAGGAAGAATCCAGCCCCCCGTGAGGAAACTGCACGCTCCTCCCAATTATGTATCTGTTTCTGAATGTTAACAAACAGTCGGCAGCATCTGATTGAGTGGGTTATTAGCAGAACGAAGACAGATGGTGGAGGATTAACTCTAAAGCGTCTTTATTGCAAGGCCGTCATTACAGACAGCTCTACCTCTCTCTCTCTCTGTCTACAACTGTCACCAGCTTAATTTCACCCTACAACTCACAGCCGCACACCAAACAGCGATCCCAGCAGGCAGATGAGGCGATCATCAATCACAGCAAAGGGATAAGCATCTATCAGGCACACTGGAACAGCGCCTTCCCACTCCCCAGCCCATCCACACCCCCAAATCGTGCCCAAATCCAACACCTTTCCTGGTATGGGCATGGCAGCGGCGGTACAGCAAGAGGCAATGGCACCCGGTGTGGCACAGCAGTGCCAGCTGAAGGGACAGCATCCCAAATCGTTCTTGCCTTCCACAACACCGGCGTTGCCATCAGCAGCCCAGGTTGCTCTGTTGCCTTACAGCTGGGAGAGACACCAACTCCTCACCCAGACCTGGTTTTTCATGACACAGGTTGACATACGTTGACATGAGGAACTGATACGTGTTAACTCAACGCTGACAGAGGCAAGTTCTCCAACACTTATTTTGGCTTCTCGCCCTGGAGGGTGGCTCAGCCAGAAGAGCCCGCATCTGCAATCAGTTGTGTTAATGGACATCCATCCCTCGCCAGCTGGTAAACAAACAACATAATGCTACTAAAGACCCTCGGCTGGGCATGGCCACAGAGCATCTGTAAGCCACAACATTTATTTTGCACTGCTGGGAGAGGTTGCCACGCTGGTCTGCAAGCCCCCAGCCTGGATGCTCTCCAAGAGGATAGCCACGAGAAGCACCTTCCCACCAAGAAGCGATTCCTCCACGCTGACAAGGTCTCCAAGTCCTCTCTACCTACAAGCGAATTTTGTAGATGTCTCCGTTAAGTGACAGCAAGGTTCTAATGATCCCTGTAATTACCCATTTCCACTATGATGGAGACCTCGCACCTCATAATTATGCCTACCTCCGCTTTCGGTTCCTTCAGCTACCCTGTAATTATTAATAGGGCTATTCATTAGCACCCCCGTGCAATAAAGAGAGGAAAAGCTCTCACTTGGCAAAAACACGGAAGGGAAGCTGTCTCTCTCCTTACCTCTGCAAGGTAACTGGCCCAAAGAGGCTGGCTCAGGTACTTTGGGCAAGAAATCTCTTCACCATACCTCTGTAGATGACCAGACATCTGAACCCCCCCTTGGCTCACACGCCATTCAGTGTGAATCTGCATTGAAATCCACCGCAAACCCGGGAGGCCGGAGGCCTGCAGTTGTCATCCAGCACCACCTCTAGTGAAAACACAAGCCCTAGGCGGTCTTTGTAGCCATGGAAATCCCCCCACTTTGTTTTTGGCAGATTGTACCTTTAAATGTAATGGTCCTGCAGCCTGCGGGGGCCAGAAACTCACTGGCTGCACAGCATCAGGCAGGCACACTTTGTTCCCTTTCCCACACAAAAGCTTTACTTTTGGCCTTTCATGTTTCTTTGTTCTCTCCACACAAAGCCATGTTCAGCCTGAAAAGGTGGCTCACTTCATCGTAGGCAGACAGCAGCCTTTGAATCCACCGGGGAACAAGAGCTTCTCTGAACGATCCCAAAGGATCGGCAGGATGCCCAGGTGTGCCCCTGGTCCTGCCAGCTCTTGGACACCCCCTGAGCATCCCCAGGGCTCTCGGACACCCCCTGAGCATCCCCGGGGTGCTCCTGTCCGTCCAAGCACAGCCACAGGCAGCGTCTCCAAGAGGCTTGAGGGACAAGAAGGTATCAAAAGAGAGAGATTGTACCTTCTCACAGCACTCGGACGAGACTCTGCCATCCATCCTCCCAAGGGGCAGTCCCTTCCCGTTAAAAACCTACTCTAATCAATGTTTAAAAAGCATGCGGTAATTAATAAGCACGAGGTGAAGTCTTGTGAAGTACTTTCCCCATGTTATCAGTTCAGTCTCAGGGCTCCTGGGGAACCGAAGGAACCTTTGATCTTCTAACTGATATTTGAGCCATAAACTCGCCTCCACGAGAGTTTTACCCCATGAAAGCTAATGAACCTTATACTCTTGTGAAGACAAGGCTTCCTGCAAGAGTAGACACCCCCGTGGCTAACTGCTGGGCAACCCCACGCAAGCTAAAGGAAGCTCAGCAGGGCAAATCATTTCCAATCAAATCCCAAACCATGTTTGGATCCAGTTTGCAGTCCCCAGAGCAACCTCGCAGCAGCCAAGTTCTCCTTGATGCACCCTCAAGACCCTCCTTGCAGGGCTCTGGGACCTTTAATCCTCCACTCCAGCATTAACCAGAGATCGTGCTGCACCAGGGTTTGCTCCAGAAAGAGAAGCCAGGCAAGGAAGCTACCAGAAGCAAGGATGCCAATTCTTTCGAGCGTAAATAGTTTTTGTTTAGTTATTATGCTTCATAATTATTTATGATATTTCTATGGATTAATCAATGCTCATAAAAGTACTCGCGGTATGACTGGAATATAAATAGGGAAATTTTAGTGAGGTGTCTGCCAGAGTGCAGGGATTTGACAAACGGAATGGTGCCTCTGAGAAGTGCAAAGGCACCCAAAATTGGTACTCTGAATGCGTCACGGTGAGGCACTACCACCCAACTGGAATAAAAAGACCAGATGCAGCAATTGCTGGAAGAGCTTCCCATGTGACATCCTTTCCATGGGAAAAAGACAGTGGATTTTGGATGTACGGAACTAATAAAGTCCTGCTCTTCTCTTGCAGCTTCATGCAGGGGGCTTCCCACATCCGTGCCCACTAAGATGTTTCAAGAGATCAAAGGGGAAAGCGGGATTTTTCTCCTGGGTGTGAAGAAGACCCTAGCACATTCCTAGCAGCAGCACCTCCACGTCCCTTACAATGAGATTGCTAAAGGAAGGAAGAATGGAAGGTGGGGAAGCCGCTCACCTTCAGTCATCCTGCGGTACTTCTCCTTGTACATGAACCCCAGTACTAGGCAGCATCCTCTTCCTGGGAGCCCCAGTTCTGCAAGAGAAGAGAGAGCGACGTTAGAAGACGGGGCTGGGGACAAGAGCAAGCGCGCGGGGATGCTGCAGGGAGCAAATCCTGCTGGTTACACCCTTCAGGCAAAGCGCCAGCGGGGCAAGGCACGTAACGGAAGTCTTTGGTCGGCCTCACAGCTGAGCTTTGCTGGGGGTCCCAAACCAACTGCTGCTGCGCTGCTCCCCTTAGCCACGTGTATCTAGAGGCGGGAGGGCCACCATCCCCTCCCTTGCCCGTTTCTTAAGCGCTCCTCTACACCACGCAGAGGGAACGAGCTGCCTCTTCCTCCACACCAGCACGTTGCAACAACATGGACTCTTTAATCCCTTTCTCCCTTAGCAGGCAGCACAGTAAAATGGGAACTGGCCCCCAGAAGGGAAGATAAGTCTGGCTCGAGGCATCTTGCTCTTTAGAAGCAACTAAGTGACCCTACGAGCAGCAAAGTGCCAGAGTCTGAGGCGGCGCACGCCTTTGATGCCTTGATTTCTTAATGGGGCTTTCTGGCTATCGATAACAAACGGAGAGAGATCTGAGCAGGGGTTTTTCCAGAAGTAGGTTGCACGCACGCGTGCTCTCCCTGCGCGCATCTCGGAGTGGCAAAAAGCTCCAGTTCTTCAAACAAATTCTCCCGTGTCACAGTGGAGAAAATTAAGGTACCATGTCCCCGACGCTGCCTGCCTGTGGACCTGCAGAGCTCCTCGGGGGCTTCTGTGCTCTGCAGAGCCCTGCTGATCAAAGCCCCTTTGATGTTTACTTAATGTGGCTGTGGTCTCTTTAGAGCCCCCCTCTGCTGAGGAAGGAGCGCTCGGGAGTGTCACGAAGTTGTGCCGCGTGCGAGGGGAAGGCAGCGAAGCAGGAGGGCTGCGAGCGCAGCGACAGCTTGAGAGCGGAGCGAGCCAAGCCTTGCCAGCCTTGGCTTTTAGCGTCCCGATGCAAAGTTGGGTTTGCACTGCAGGTCTGGACTGTGCCCAGAGGAAGAGGAAAGTTGCTGACCGCAGCGTGGTGTGATGTGCAGGGAAGAGCCCCAGGTTTATATGGGTATATACCCAGATATATCGTATCCCTCCCCAATACTGCTGGCTGCCACGGCATCCCAGCAGAGGCGTTAGCATCCTCCCCTTGCGCACGGTATGAGGCAGAATCAGAGCCTAAACCCAGAAAAAAACCCAGACTTCTCTTGACCCCAGGACACTCGGGGTACAAGAAAGACAAGTTAAAGCAGTTTCTCTATTATTAAACCTTGTGAGAGGCTGAGGACCAACAGCTCCTGATCCTAAGGCTCTCCACCAGGGAGGACGTAAGCATCTAACCACAATAAATCACACGTGTAATCCCACTGAAGTCGATGCTCAGACAAAAGTAAGTCTCTTGAGATGCTTACAGTACGCTGAAATTTAATTGTCCCCCTAAATCCACGTTGCCACCTAAGGTAATGCCCCGGAAAGAAATAGGCATCTCCAGAAAGTGACTCACTTCACCTCCCCGGGATGACTTCAGGGTGCTGCTAACTCTCCCACTGGCCATAAAAGGTGGTGACTAACTCAGACACAGATGTCTAGACAAATCAGGGCGGGGGAACCAACTATCCCCAGAGTCCTAATTAGCATAAAGAGGTAAACAGCGACCATCTCCCACCTCTGAAGCAAAGGTGGAAACCAGCCCTCTTGCTCCCCAGGACTGAGGCAATGTGATCGATACACGCAAAAACTGCGAATACACTAAGGAAGGTGCCAACTTGCAGAGCCTTAGATGCCTCCTGACCGCTGGTAGGGTCTGCTGGTTTAGCTAAAGGACATTCAGCACCGGTTGCTCCCTTAGAGCTGCCCAATAACTAGAATCGATAAGACCTTAGTGAACTTCAAGTGGGGCTTCCACAATGCCTGTGAAAGCGGACACAGCGCATGTAGCCGGACAGCTGCGAGCCTGCCGATAGCCTCCTAAGCCTTCGGGGCCACTCACGCACGGCCTGTGGAGCAGGCAAAAGGCGTTTATGTCTCTATTGATAGGAAAGCAAAACTGCATTGATTCCTATTGAGCCTTCAACAAGCACCAAGGTATCAAAGCGTAATTAAAACAACACAATTAGATTAGCGTCACACAAGGCAGTGCAGCCCACAGCAGAGTTCAGCAAGCCAGTGTTCCTATCTTACTAATTCAGATGTGCATCGTATGCCCCGGCATGCACACGTGGGCCTGCGTGTGGATGCTGGCGGGGTTTCTCCTGAGCACACAGACCTGACACAACAGGGGCTGCCGTGCTTTCCACGGACCACGAGCATCATCAAGAGCATCCTGAACCAAAGCAGTAGCTGCAGCCACCTGGGGGAGGAATATCATAGACTGGTTTGGGTTGGAAGGGACCTTAACGCCCACCCAGTGCCACCCCCTGCCCTGGGCAGGGACACCTCCCACCAGCCCAGGTTGCTCCAAGCCCTGTCCAACCTGGCCTTGAACCCCTCCAGGGATGGGGCAGCCACAGCTTCTCTGGGCAACCTGGGCCAGGGGCTCACCACCCTCAGAGTGAAAAATTCCATCACTCAGATGTCTGGCTCTCATCTTCCAGTCTCCAACGCTCCCCAGGAGGGAGGTGGTGCTTTAGAGACTGCGGGAAGTGGCCATGACCCAAGGCAACATCTGTGCTACCCAAGAGGTCCCAGTCACAACTTCGCCCTTGCGGGAGGGAGGGACAGTCAGGGCTGAGCCACATGGGCTGGATCCAGATGAAATCTGGGTTATTACCCATCTGGAGCCTGGATCAGCGCACACCGGTATGGGTGTCTGTCTTCCACTTGCCTCCCTGAGGGGTGCTATAATTAATGCTTATAAAACACTTTGATATCCCATGATGAAAGGAGCTATACAAGAGGACTGCATTATAATAACTCATACCATAAATTTGTGAGAACATGCAAAAATCTTTATAGCTAAAGGCACCTTTAAATACTTGAGAGTGCCTTTAAAAGGTAAAATACTTCAAGATGACTCTCATGCCTAAGGATGTCTCACCACTTCATGGCTTTTAGTGGCTACCCGAAGCTAAAATAGTTAAGCAGATACCCAGCATTTTAAATGTTTTGGCTTTAGGGGGGCTGCTGAGATACCACTGAAAACAGAACATTTTAACCCATGCACGTCCCCCACCCCCAAAACAAATCCCATCCACTTCTTTGCAATGGCAATCGATTTTTCCCAGCAGAGATAAACTAGTTACGGTTGAAGTTTCTCATCCCAGGTGCTCTGAAGAAGTGTGAACTTAAGTATCTTGTTTGGAAAATACATGGTAAAACCATGTTTTTGACTGACTCAAAGGTACCTGCATTAATTCACCTCAAAACTTGCAGAAGAACCACTCAGACAAAGCACAGGCAAGTTCGAACCACACATTGCCAGCATTAGGGACAGCCAGCGACAACGAAGCAAAAACCAATTAAAAAAACAAGAGTTCAGGGTCTTCCAGAACGGGATCTTCATGCACAGACTGGGCAAGCTCGCTTTGAAAGAAAGATTTCTCTTTGTTGGCCCGAACTATGGAAACCTCCTGCTTTTTCCTCATTTCTCCCATCGTTCGGGATTTCCTTACTCAATTTCAAGGCAATTCAACCCGTAACTCGGGGAGCGAACTAAGTTTCCGATGAACCAGTGCAGTAAAGGCTAAAGCTGCAAAGCAGTAATAAAGGTTTATTAACACAACCATAATGTGTACTATTGTGTAGCTGTATTCCACCAGGAATGATAATAAATGTTTAATAGCCCAATAATACCTGTTTAATAATTTTTCTGCTCATCCTGTCTAATTGAAGTTTATTAAAGAACGATAAACTTTATAATCGCTGTAAAGGCATAATTGCAATTCCATTGCTTATTTAATATTGACTTAATTATATTACAACTAAGTTATATTTTCCCATACATATTAAATATCAATTAGCTGTTTTAAACTATTGATTTGTATTTAATTAACTATGCTATTATATACCAATTAAGTTCTTATAAGAGAAGCAGAAACAGCTGGTCTCTTAAATTAAATTTTAAAAACTTTGTATTAACATAAATATCACGTTTCTATTTTCTCATGTTTTCCTTCCACAGAGATGGCAATTTGCTATCTGTAAATATTTTTCCAATCGCACGTTATATGCATGAGCTTTGTTCTGAACTTTTTCTTTTCAGGACGGGGAACGGACAACCTCCGTGACAGGTACCTTGGCATCAGTGACACCAAAACACGGGAAAGACAGAGGGCTGGAAAAGCCCCACCTCACCCGGGGATCTCAGAAGCCAAGAACTTGGGTGGGAGCTCTTGAAAGTGCATGAAAGTCTCCAAGGAAGAAGCTCAATGTCTTCCTCTTTACGTTGGCCAGCGAGGGTGATATGAGAAGATCCTACGTCACCAAACCCAAAAGTTTTGGATCACTTAAACCACTTTGGTTGAGAAACCTTATGCTCCTGCTTAGAAGTTTCCTGTCCTGGTGGATAAAGCTGTCTGCTGTTGCAAACAAAATGTATTATGAACAGAAGAGACCTGTTTCCCAAGTCTTTCCATGCTCTTGGCTTCCCCGTGTCTAGCGACAATCCATCCCAAAAGCTACAAGTGTGCGAAGGAGCATTTTCTTCTTCGTTTTTCAGCATCTTAGTTTCCAGGCTCAGTAACCATCCTGCTTTTCTCTTGCAGATTTCCTCAACATCCTTGCGACCTCCTCTTCAGAGGACTTTGCTCTGGGCACCCATAAAGCAAGCTGCATCCTCCCCCTCCACGTTCACCTTCCGCCCCGAGTGCTGGATTCCAGCTTCCTTGACATCCGTTCGCATGCTGGAGCCTTGCCGAGCAATCCAAGCTACCACTGCGTTTCGGCAGAGAGCAAATGGATCCTTCGGCACATAATTTCTATATTACACCGTTAAGTCCGCAGAGCAATCCAAGATCCTCGGAGATGAAAAAAGCTATACAAATGCAAGTTATTATTAAATCTGTGCCCTGTTAATTCATAAAAATATATTAAAAAAAACCTAAGAGGCTTCCCAGATGAGAAAATGGGCACATTACTGTTTGAAATATGAATGAACCAGAGATCGGTGTTAAATGCTGTAGTGATATTGTATTTTATTCTATAGTGCTCTGCAGAAAAGTTGCATTTATAAACCCATTTATTGTGTTATGTACTTGCAAACCACCTTGTCATCCATTTATTGCACAAATAAAATCTTAAAAGCAGAGGATTAGTTGAGTGTGTCCCTGTGGGACCACAATCTGACTTTAAAGAATCCATCAATGAAGGAAAACAGATGGAGCAGAGGTGTTTGCCAGCTCGTTGCTCTGAGATGGAAGACGCAACTGCGCAGAAGGGCTATTCTCTGATGGTCCACAGACCTGGAAATCCTGTTTGGATTGAAGAGGGAAGGCTCATACAGCAGAGCTTGTAGACACCAGGCCCCTGGTCAGGAGGCAGTTCTGGTTGAAGACTTTGGAGTAGCAAAGTCTCCTCCCTTGCCGCTGCACAGGGATGAAGACCGCCGTGGGGAGGGCGGTTGAACTTTGCATGGCGAAAAAGAATTCCCCAAAATTGATGCCTCGCGAAATATGTCTGTTAAGACCTAAATTTGCCTTAAACAACGCTGGAGAGGCAAGTATCTGCAGCTCAAACAGCAGCAGCACCCAAACAAGCCAGCCCCAGCGCTGTTTTCCCTAAGGGGAATTTCTAGCCCTGGTGGGTGAAGGTCTGGAGGGCCCTTAAAACTTCCACCAAACGTTCTTTTGAGTTAAAAAACGTAATGGAAAATGACAGGAAAACTCGGGGGTGCTTCTTTTCACGGAGTCTGTTTCAACCCAGTGAAAAAACAGAGCCATCCACAACCCAGGAGGAGGTTCTCTGGGACAAACAGCTTTAGACAGGCACATGCCTGGAAATACAGTGCGCTGCTACCCAAGCTACCTTTAAAGACATCAGCACCAAAAGCTTCAAGGGGACGACTAGAGAAACCACGCAGTGAGCAGCTCTCCCCAAGAAAGAGCTCTGCCCTGGTACCAGACAATTAAAAGTTGCTTCTTAGCAGGAGACGCAACTGGCAGAAGGGGAAAGGAGGAAGAGAGGTTCACGCTGCTGAGCGGAGAGAATTATTTCCCTGTGTTCTCCGGCTAACGAAAGGGAAAAAAAGGCACCTCCAAGTTATAACTCAACACTGAAGTGTTTTGAAAAGCTTTTTTCCTCTAGTGGCAACACAGAGCCTTTGGTCCCGAAAGCTCAGTCCGCTGAATCTGCCCGTGTCCCCCACTCTCCGCCCCAGCCCTCCATGGCTGGTGCTCCTTTTCCGAACCTCTTCCAAACATCCTATTTGGGGAGCACCCAGCAAGTGAAGAAGAATCTTCACAAACCTCAAATCCAATCGTTTTTAGGATATTTTTTTTTTCCTTTCCCTAAAATAGTCTGAGGGAGCCCCAGAATAAGGTGGCTTTCAGAACTCAAACCTTCATGCATAAACAGCTTCCCTGCCTTCGTATGCACAGCTACGTGTTTACACAAATCAAATCATCTGAAACACCTTTGATAAGGTCTTGTAGCAGCAAGTTCCACAGCGTAACTACACCTCATGTGCAGGCAAAGGTATTTTTTCCTGCATTTCCTGTTGTGGAAGTCACAACTTTTCACGCAGAATTTGTTTTATTCAAAAGAAAAAACAAATAAAAGGTTATTTAGACACAGAGTCTGTTTTCTTCACCACTAACAAGGACAGATCAACTCCTGTTTGCAGTAACAAGAGCTCTGCTGGTCAGATAACCAACGCAGCCAGGAACTTCTATGTAATCTTGCTAAAGGCACTCGCAGGCATTGGGAAAGGCTGGCGGGGCTGCCCACAATCACGAATCCTTGGGGAATATTGGCAAGAAACAGTCACCCGCACCTCCCTCCACACCCTACTTCTGAAGGCTCCACCGAGGAGAGACTGTCCACAAAAACGCCTACAGGCCCCCTCCGCCCCTGCGGGGTCAATCTTTCATTTTACAGTCTCCCAGCATGCAGGCGGAGCTCAAGCATTTCTCCCCAATTTACATGATTTCTACAGCATTTTGCAAGAGCTGCTATCCTGTCGCCCCCTTTCATCTCGCTTCGCTCGGACCCTCTGAAGCTCCTGGGCTTGCTACAGCCCCGGAGCTCAGACCCTCCCTGGGAGGGCATTGTTCAGTGGGGCTACGGCCAATTCACCTCGCTGGTGGATTTGACCGGCACTTCAAGGACTTCCCGGGGATTTAATCTGCTTTTCACTGCAGCCCATTGTACGCGCCGCTCCATTCAAACCACAAAATACATCCCCCCCCTTTCAAGGCAGCCGCCCGCTGCGGGGAAGTCAGGAACAAGGCTGCGAGAGAAACTTCAGCCATACGTGAGCACCTCCCCACGCATCCCCCGGTCTCTCCTTGATGCTTCCCCAGGTCAGCTCCTGAAGCCATGACCCGTCACCATCCCCAGGAGGGGACGGGAACTGCTGAGACCATGTTTCCTAACTCCGAGGGGTCAGCCAGGGCCACCAGAGGACAGCCAGGTGATGGGCACATCTGCCTTGGTCACACTCCAGTGGTTGCATTGCACCAGCCGACACGAACTCTACGGAGCTCCTCACATCTCTGGGGCATGAAGAGGGAGGGCAGGAGAGGCGGACAGTTTGAGCCTCGTCCCTCGCCCTGGCTGGCCTCCCTGCCTCCCCCAGGCGTTTCCTCTCGCAAGCGAAGGGCTCAGATGGCCCTGGGCTGTCTGTCACCTGCCCCCACGTTCTGCCTGGCAGCTCAAACTCAAACTTGCAGTCACCTGGGGAGCTGCCTGGCAAGGTCTGTGGTGGCACCGACATGGCATTACTTGCCCCTCCCTGTCCAGCCATCTTCCCCTCCCAAACCCAGGAGCTGCGTATTCAACTCCATATAGCAGAAAAGGGTGGAGGACAGGTATGAAACCCGTCACACCTCTCTGCAGCACCTCTTCCATTGCACCTGAAGCAACAAGCTCGCCAGGGAATCAAAATGCCTTTTTGAGGACATGTTCCAGAGACTGGAAAAGCCCCAAACATGTGAAAAATGGGGGCTGCAAGGGGAGGGGTGTTTGGAAGATGGATTGGGCCAGTCTAAGCTGGGGCAAGCCTTCCTGCTCCATCTCCAGTGATTGCCCCAGCATCAGGGTGTGCTCCACATCCCAGGAGGGCTTTCAACAGGAGGGATTTCTAGTCTCTAAGATAGTCTGAAATCTGAAAGAAAAAAGCTCAGAACAAAACTGACAAGGAGAAAGATGCAAGAGCCACATATTTTGATTCCTTGAGAACACAGTGTTTTTCTCTAAAGACCCGATTTCATCACCAAACGCTCCGGTTTCTCATTTCATTGAAAGCCACTGCACCGTTCCTTGCCCCTGCTGTAGGACCCCCGCATGTCCCATCGCAATCCAAGCAACATTAGCCACACACACAGCACGACATTATCCTGAAGCCTGATGGGAGCAGCTCATGTTGGAATAAATAACACATTCCGCGCTTCCCTGGCACACAGAGCGCCACATTTACATGCAGGTCTAGAGATCTGTGTAAAGCAGGAGGTCTACCAGCCTCACACCCCACCCAGACTACCCTGTAAGCCCCCTGCTCAACTAGGAGGAAAACACGGCAACGGAAACACTTTGCAATAAGCCCTGGAAGTCTCCACGCTGCTCTGAGAGATTGTGGACACACTGGAGAGAAAAAGAATAAAAATAAAGCCCCAGCCCTGTAAAGGTCACATCTACTGTAGGGCTCTGGATCAACAACAGCTTCTCGCATCTCCCACCTTGGAAGTGTTTCTGGTTCAGCCACCCATTTTACAAGTCTAGAAAGGCAGAGGACAGCAGAGGAAAGCACAAACCCCTTCTACCCTTGTAAACAACCTTCAAACCCATCTGCCCCAGATCCATCGGCTCCTCCTGCCCCGAATCTTGCGAAGCCCATTGCCCAGCTGCTCCAAATCCTTCACATGCTGGACACCCTTGACAACCGCCCTGTCTCCTCCAAGACCGAGTGGCTGCGGCCCTTTAATCCCCTCCGAAGGCAGGAAAAGCACTGGAGCACTGCTGTGCTCTCATGTGAGGATGACACGCCAGTCAGAGGCAGGGAACCCCGCGGTCCTTCTATTACTGGGAAATCATGCTCCAGCCTCGCAGACGCCATTACTTCTGCGTATCTTGTAATTAAATTGTATTTGCCGGTTACCTCACAGCACGGCTGCAATTCTTGCACATCTGAGGCTTTTTTAAAAATTTCTGATCTCCAGCTTCTATTTTATTTTTCCCCTCCTCACCAACTCTCAGCAATGTCAGAACACTCTTTACACTGCCTGCCCCCTCGCGAGGCGAGAAGGGGGTAGGAGACCTGCTGTGCAGCACCAGTCCACACTACACCATCTCCTCTTGGGCCACCCACCAGTCCCACGCTGAAGGGGACCAGTGACGTGAACAAACCACCTTGGGTCAGACCCACGCACACCAGTTAACCTCCATTTCCTCCTTCGCTATTTAAACCTCCCAGCAATTTGAATGGGAGCTGACGCGCCTAAATAGCCCGGGGAATCTCACTTACGGTGGTGTTACCAAACCATGACGGATGAATAACTTGGCCAAGGGAGTAGCTTGGCCCGTTGGAGAATAATCCCAGTTGGAGGTGCACTTGCTGCAGTCCCTGCTCTTTCCCTTCTGTTAAAACTTGCTCGAAGAGGGAGTTTTCCTGCTGGAAGGGGCAACGTGAAAACAGGTCCCTGCCCTCCGCCAACAAACAAGGCGCCTATTACAGAGAAGGAGAGAAAGCCCCAAGATTTAAGGGCTTGTCTAACCATTACATTTCCATCCCTTTCTGCAGAAAGGCTGCTTTGATTGAGGTATTGAAGCTTTACAGTGTGCTGGCAGGGAGGGCTTTGGCCACGCTCAGCAGTAGGAGAAAGGAAAGCGAGTGGGCAAACGTCAGGCTGTGGGAGGCTGATTGCTGCCCTGTCTGGACCACGTTCCTTCACCATCCCAGCAGTAGCAGATCCGGCCCCACCACAAGAAACAAATCCATCACCCAGCCTGCTAGGCCATGCAGGCATCCCGCTGCAACGACAGTTGGGATGCTGGAGCTAGCACCAGGCACCTTGCTCGGGTCCAGGGAAGACACGGCGCATCCACACACCAGCTGCAGGTTGCCGCATTCAGCCTGAATCTCTAAACCTGCAATATCCACTTTGTCTCATGACCACCCCTGCTTCCCTTTTAGAGCATTATCGGTTTCCCGATTGACCTGAAAACTCACAGTTTCTGCAACTGGTCCTGCTGGCTGGATCTTCGCGCTGCAAACGCTTTGCTAGCGGTGCTCACCAGCTTCAGCAAAAAAAGGCTGGTGGTTCACACAACATTAAATACTTCCTCCACCCCTACGGGTGCAATTATCACAGGCAAGAGGCAGGAAGGTAAACCAGGGAAGATCGGTATAAGAGGCGGATTTGGCACCCTGCTCGTGCCCTTACGCAGCCCAAAGTGTGCACAAGCAGCAGGGATCTCAAACTGCAGTTCTCCTCCTCGTGACATGCCTCGACCAAGTTAAGCCCCAGCTCACGTCCCATGCCAACGTATGCCGTTGTGCACCTTCCCTGCTACTGCTCCTCCTATCTGCAGCCAAACTCTATAACTTATTGCAAGCAGCTTGGCTTCCACTGCCAGGGGGCCATTTTCCCAGCGTTGGCCGTAACTGGAATGATATGTGAAAACAGCTCCCCTGCTTCCCCCCGTGTCAGCGCGCCGCTCCTGAGCACGCACTCCCTCCATCCCATTAAAAGTAATGGGGTGAGATTGTCCAGCCCATTACTTTCAATGGCTTCGTTTCAGCCAGACAGCCTAAAGCTCCCAATATCCTCAAAATAGCAAGCGGAGTAGCTCCAAAACTCTCTACTTCATTATCACATCATGTATTCCAGCTTGCCAGAGTTTAATTGGCAAGACAGCCAAGCCTGCGTTTAGGTTTGCTAATTGCTGCAGGAGAGAGACAAGCATTGCGATTATTTCCTTGCTCAGCAAGTTTTGGGTTTTCAAGGTGTGAGGTTTTACAAAAATAGTCTAAGTTCTTTTGTTTAAAAAAAAAAAAAAAAAAAAAGAAGAAACATCGGCAAAGCCAGCCACTGGAGAGGTACTTTATGAAACCGTCGCGCGCTCCAAGATTCAGCTGGTCTTGCTGGTGCTGGAGGGGAAGGACAGTTGCAGGAAGAGCTCGCGGGGAGATACACAGCTCCTGCAAACAGCCAAGCGCAAATCATATATTTAAGACGCATCATGGGAGCTGTAGTTTGAGCACTTCTGAATTGTGAGTCCAATAATACACTGAGGGCAGAGACAGGCCAAAAAAATCATAACACTTCGCTTCCAAGACAGTTTGATGTTACGACACGTTCAGAAAGCTGCGCAGCCAAACGCCTTTCTTTGGGAGCTTGAGAAATCCCGTTTCTGGTCTGATTTCTGACCTCGCCTTCTGCTCTGGTTTCATAAAAGCCTGGCAGAACGTGACCATATAAAGCTCCCCTTACAGCTAGAGAAGGGACCCATTAGAAATCTACATAATGACATATCCAGGACACTGAAATAACAGCAGCCATCTCAATACCTGGCCAAAAAAGTGGGAAGAGCCGCCTAGTGAAGAGGTTGACAACAAGATAAAACTCCCCCCACCATAAAAGCTGGAGAGGGACTTTTTTCAAGGGCACGCAGGGACAGGACGACGGGTAACGGCTTCAAACTGGAAGAGGGGAGGTTTAGATGAGATCTGAGGAAGAAATGGTTTGCTGTGAGGGTGGTGAGCCCCTGGCCCAGGTTGCCCAGAGAAGCTGTGGCTGCCCCATCCCTGGAGGGGTTCAAGGCCAGGTTGGACGGGGCTTGGAGCAACCTGGGCTGGTGGGAGGTGTCCCTGCCCAGGGCAGGGGGTGGCACTGGGTGGGCGTTAAGGTCCCTTCCAACCCAAACCAGTCTGTGATGCTATAAAACATGAGAAAGTTGCTGTGATGACATTAACAGCCAAGCGATGGAAGTTTTGAGCAGAACGCGGACTTTTCTTGCCTCTGGGCTCAGCCAAGAGAAGGCTACGAAGCGCACCTTCCTGTCCCAAACCCCTGCAAGCTCTTTGCACGGCCTCTGCGGACTCAATGCCGAGTCTATCTGCTGCTGCGTCAGAGATGTTAACGTCTTGATGCTCACAGCCCTGTCCAATCCAGGACAGATGGTAATAAATTTTTCAGTGGCTGGAGCAGAGTGCAGCAACTGTGTGATTAGCATCTTTTTCTCCACTGCACATTTCATCTGTAAACTAAGATTAAATACCTGGAGGAAAAAAGCCGCAGGAAAAGGGAACTTTAATATGTTTTCACTGCAGAGTTCACACGAGTGAGCAAACAGCTCGGATACGAGGTCAGGGGTGGCTTGCGGGGGGTGTGTGTGTGTGCCGATTCAAGTTACCCAGTTTTCCCGAAGATGCTCTTTCTGTTAGCGCGGCTGTACCTTAAAATTCTTACAATCCAGGCAGCTGCCCTTTGAGCCAGCACTGTGAGGTCTGCAGTCCCTTAAAAGCGAACAAGAGGAGGAGAACTGCTCCATTACCTGTCTGGATTTGACCTCTCAACTCATTTAAGCCAACAAAACCTATTCCAACTGCCTGTCAAGCCTCAAAGACTTCACTTTCCTGCAACCTCAGCCAGAGATAAAACAAGGGAATGAATTGCGTGTATCGCACGGGAGATTAGGGATGGTGCCAGCTGTTGAGAAAGAGAAGAAATCATCAGCTGCAAGTTCAGCAACCATCAAAACGTTGTTCTTCATCACTGCAACACGAGTACCAGGCTAGCACTGTCAACAAGGCACCTCAGATGGCAAGCATTTCAGATCGCCATTTTAAAAACCCAACAAAACATAAAGCCGCACACACACAAAACCCACCCCCCCCACACACTTTGTCTTGGCGTGCATACTACTTATAGTTGGAAGACTATTGTTAGGGCTTGTAAGCCGTCCTTCTCAATCGTTACAGATATCTGCAAGATGCAGATACAGACCTCTCTGCAAGGTCAAGGAGATATTTTGGGTGCATGTGCACTCCTCAAATGTTGCACCATGCTTTAGCTCTGCTCCTACGTGCCACGAGGGAATCCAGAGCACAAAATCCTCCTTTTGGGGCTGCCTAGACACCAAAGGGAGAGATCCAACTGTGCTTGGAGGGAAAGCCAACAAGACCTGAATGCTCTGGCTCCACTTGTAGGAACATCTTCTCTGACACATTTACTTGCTTCACAGAAATCCAAACATGCCCAACATGGCTTCAGATCACCCAGAGCAATATCCCAGCTGGCTACTCTACCTCCAAACAGCTAATAACATCAGGCTGTAATCCACCTTTCACCATTCATGGGGGTCTGCCCCTCCTCTCCCCGCACTGAGCCAGGGGAGCGTGGCAGGACACAACTGACTTGCCTTGCGCTTCCAAGGAGCAAGAAGATCCGCCTTCGAAGTGCTGACGGATGGGCACGCACCACCTGCCTTTCAAAGGACATTACGCGCCGCTGTTGTAATCAATACTGTATTATTTCCTCTGTGTTTTATATCCTCATGTTTATTATGTGTAAATCGGGATTTACAGTGATCCGAGTGTGTTCATTTAATGTAGCTGACACCCTGCATATGAGATCTGCCAGCTGCCCTCTCGGGACCTTCGGGAAAATGAAACGATGCTTCTTACACAAAAGCCATCTTTGCAAGAGAAACGGGGAAAGAAGGCGGAGGGGAAAAAAAAAAAATAAAAAAGAATAAAACAAGGCCAAGGTAGAGAGATCAGAGAGAGACCATGTGCATGGAACAGAAAACGGAATAAGAGGGCCGGCACTGGGATTCAGAGTCACGCCAGCATTATTGTGAAAGGAACATTAAATATTGCTCTCATCTCAAGTCTGAGGTGCTGCTTCCAGGAGGAAAAGGTTGGGGTGGGGGAAGAAACTTTTCACTGAAAGGCACCGGCACACCTATGCAAAGTTCCTTCTTATTTGATCTCCAGCACAAAGAGCAGAACAGAAGCATATCCTCCTTTGCAGCCAAAATGAAAAAATAAAGAGAACTTTTATCCCAGATGCACTTATCTCAGGAAATAAATTCTGCTCCTGCCTGCAGCCAGTCAGTATTTTCCAGGTGGGTAGCTTTCTTGCTGGAAAAATGAAAAAAGCAATCAAAATAATTTGCTAATTCATTTAATACTCTTTTTTTGAGGTCTAATCTGCAAGTGAAAACAAATCTGAGTAGCGTGGTGTGTTGTGTCAACATTTTGTTCAACAAATATCAAAACAATACTGAAATTCTTAATTGTTTCTTAAAGGTTCTTAACATACCTCCAGAAGTTACATAGCCCTTCCCAGGAGGGGAACACCACCACAGTTAAATCTAACAACACATGCGTTTTCTATAGGATGGTGACAGCCTAAAGGTCTCCTGACACCTTTCAGAACAGCACTACTAAAGTGCTTTTGCCTGTCTCGACGTCGGCCTGCAGCATGTTCATCCTGAAACACCTTGGGAATGTGGGGACACGGCCCTGCTCCCACCCTCCAGGTGAAGCCACCAGACAAAACGAAGCAGCTTGACTTGTCCAAGCCAAGTTCTTGATCCATATTTTTCACCAACGGAGCAGCTCAGAAGAACATTCAGGTCCATGACTGCATAAATACAAGGTCTGAGCAGCCTTCCTGTGCCAGGTTATCCCAGCACACCCAACACCTCTGCCTTTCCCAACATGTGTGCCCTACCACATCTCCTCTCAAGCTCAACTTGGTACTCCCAGTTCAAGAAAAGGAAAAGCCTGCCTCTGCACCATAAACAAACCTCTAAGGCAAACATCATTCCTCCTCGCTCTACCAAAAACTCCTCATGCAGCCTCATCTGCGTTATCTACTCATAGCTTAGCTGGGAGAGAGCACCAGCATCCTTTTCCTGACTCCAAGAGGATGCAGGGATCACATCTTTAGCACGCAGGAGGCGTTCTGAGGCACTACAGAGGAGCAGGAGGTTCTCCTCGCTCCCCGAGCTCATCTGCCTCACCAGGCTCCTGCGCGCTATTAAACAGCTGCCACGTTCCACCTCAGAACTTCCTGCAACTCAGCAAAAAACGAAAGATAGGAGCCCCAGCACAAAAATAGATAAATACTCTAAAATACTGGAGAAAACAGACAGGCACCCATTGGTCAACAGCTGTGTGCTGCTTTGGCATCGTCCCTCACTAGAAGACACTGCATTAGAGGAAGCAATGATCATCATCATTAAATGCCTTGATGGGAGTCAGGCATCTGGTTTTCAGCATTTAGCTGATGAAATAAATAAGGGTGCTTTTGGCAAACACGGCGGGAACAAACATGATACCATCAGAGAAGCTGGAGGGATTCCAGCTTCCCTAATAGCGTCCCTCCCTTTCGCCGGCTCAGGGGCTGCCCGCAGGAGAGTCCTACAGCCCACGGAGCCATCACACCACCCCGGCACACACTCTTTGGGCATGCAAATCCCCTCACTAACGGGAGTCAGCCCTCCTGGGCTGGGAAGAGGGACAACATTCTGTATGAAAGGATGACAAGCATGCAGAGAGTCGAGAGCACAAGCGGGAAACCTGCTGCCCCAATTTCCTCAGCCCTGCTCTAAATGCTGAGGAGCGGATCCCGCCGATGCTGCTGCACCTTGAGTGTGCGTAAACCGCCAAAGTTAAGATACCGGGGCTGTTCTAGCCATTAAAACAGGTACACAACTGCAGAGATGCTCATTTAACATATTTCTGCCTTCTAGACGGCTTTTACTTTTCACTAAACTGAAGACGCAGTACAATATACGTGACTGATTAGGCTGTGTAATACAGTTCCTGCATATTTAGATTAGAAATGATTATGACAAATAAAACAGCTGAACACAATTCTTATTGCCATCTATTCCCCCCCACCCCACCCCTCCCCTTTCAAACACAAGACAGCAAGCGGGAGGCACAGAGCAAGTCGAGAGGAAGGATCAGGATACCACGATCCAGTTCTTGCCCTGCATCTTGTGTGAGGGCGGCTGAGGCCCAGGAACGCAACTGCAGATACAAGGGATCAAGACCGTGTCTTTCACCTCTGTGTTCCTTAAACACCCTCCCAGAGAAGTCCCTCTTCTGCAGCAAGTGGAGATATCCCCTCTCCTTATCTTACCACAGACGGGGGTACAGAGGACAGCTGTCCACTCCACGCAGACCCCAACCACCCTCTTGGGCAGCGCAACACGAGAACGGCTTTGGAAGGGAGGAAAGAGAGATGCTTCGTAAAAGGAGGGCTGGGAGTTCCCCTAAGGAACATTCAGAAACACCGGACCATCCTCCATCACAGCAGACCAGAGGAGAAGGCTTGCCCTGGGCTACAGGACACGGCACTGTGGCATCCTGAAGTCTCTAACCTTAAAAAAAAAAGATATTCCTCCAGGCAGCTTTGAATGTGACAGGGCGGGAAACAAACTGGGGGCCACGTTCCCAGAGGTTGCGCTGACCAGGGGAACTGGAACGTGCCCATGGCCGCAGCCAGCGGCACAGTGAGACCTGTCAGGGCACGGTGCAGCAGCACACACCTGTATGCAACACCGCAGAGGCTGGAGGGGACCGGACAGACACGCCGGCCTTTCCCAAGGTTTATCTTGGTACTGCCAGCCCCGGCAGAGGGTTTTCGTCCTTCAGAGCTACGTGGGACCAAGGGAACGAAGCATATATTCTTTTAAAGCGACCTCAAGCATCACACCTTAGGGAAAGTCTTCGGAAAGAAATTTATCAATCCACAGTGGGGGAAGATGACATTTCAGGGAGATACAGCAGCGTCACAGCTCTGCCGGGCCACAGAATAGGCTTAATGAACTTTAAATGTCTGACCTCAGGGGGACCCCAATATGTTCCTGCGCTCTAAGCAAAGTGGAGCACCCAGGCAGGTACCGTCTGCTGCAGACAGCATGCTTCCCCCCCCACCCCAGCCCCCAAAAGCCAGCCCAAGCCTCTCCTCACACTCACTCAACTCCTGCTGCAGAAAACGGCTCCTGTAGCACCGATGCTTCCCCTCTCGGCCGTGCAAGCACAGGCAGCTGCCCCACGTCACAGCACGGGATAAGCCCAAGGGAACAGCAAGGTCTTGGGCAAATTTAGGGCTAGATTATAGCTCGGCTGACTGTGACTAACCTTCTGAAATGAAGGTCAGTGCTGGTGCTTTGGGATGTGATTTTCTTCCATTTATTTCTTGATGGGAAAGCGATGGAGAGTGTAATTACTGCTGTACTACCGCTCACAAGTTGCAAATGTCCTAGCCCAGGAAAAATGAAGACTCAGATGCAAGTGCTGTGGGAACAGAGGGAAAGAGGGGCGTCAAACAGTCCTCACCAGCTCCAGCTACGTGGAGGGAAAAGCTGCCAGGCTGTCATCATCACCCTGTCCAAGGGAGATGTTGCACCGCAGAAGACGTGCCAAGAAGGCCCATGGTCTCCTGGGGTGCACTGAGAAAAGCATGGCCGCAGGTGGAGGGAGGTCATCCTCCCCCTCTGCTCTGCCCTGGGGAGGCCACATCTGGAGCACTGGCGCCAGTCCTGGGCTCCCCAGTTCAAGAAGGACAGGGAACTGCTGGAGAGAGTCCAGCGGAGGCTACCAAAATGCTGAGGGGCTGGAGCACCTCTCTGCTGAGGAAAGGTGGAGAGCCCTGGGGCTGTTCAGCTGGAGAAGGGCAGGCTGAGAGGGGATCTCACCAATGCTCAGCAAGAGCTAAAGGGCCGGGGGCAAGAGGATGGGGCCAGACTCTTCTCAGTGGTGCCCGGGGACAGGACAGGGGGCAACGGGCACAAACTGGAAGACGGGAAATTCCATCTCAACATAAGGAGGAACTTCTTTCCTTTATTGGTGCCAGAGCATTGGAACGGGCTGCTCAGAGGGTGTGGAGTCTCCGTCTCTGGAGACATTCCAAACCCGCCTGGACGCGTTCCTGTCCAACCTGCTCTGGGTGTTGGACGAGATGACCTCCAGAGGCCCCTTCCCACCCCAGCCAGTCTGTGCCCTCCTGGTTATGGGGAGCAGCACCCTCAGCCTGCTCTCAGCTGTGCCCACGTGAACCTGCAACACCCAGAGACCTTCTCTGTGCGACCGCAGCAGCTCCAGCAACGCTCGACAAGAGCCCGGGCGTTGGAGAGGCTGCAGAGATGATCACAGCAGACCATAGCGATCCTGCAAGACAACCCGATGCTGGAAGTGACCCGAAGCCCACCTCTCCGCTGCTACATGGCGTATCAAATCCAGGTGCTGCAGAGGGCAAACCCCAAAGAAAATCCTGCCAAGAGCTCAGAAAAAACAGGGCCGCCTCCTCCAATCAGAAAAAAACCCACAACAAACCCAAATAACGCTAAAACCCCTCCACAAAAAGAGATGCTTAGTTTGAAGAGGTATTTCCACTCTGGCAGCCTGCAGACAAGGTGGGGGCGTGCTGAAATCCCCCCCTGAGGAAAGGCAGCATCGCCACAACCACCACACCTCAGAACTGGGGAGAACCAGAGAAACCACACAGCTTTTGACGCAAAATACACATTAATACCCTTCCTCGAGGGCTTTCAACAGGACACTCACTGTTTCCACTCAGTATTTTGAAGCAGGATGAGAGAGCAGTACCTGTCCTCCCTCACACACACCTCAGGCTTCCTGCCGCAGCAGCCATCGTATTCCCTCACCATGGGGCCCATCTTATCTCCTCGCCTCACCAAAATATCACCCCCAACACGGCCACAGCCACCCCGAGCTACCTCTCCCTGAGCAGGGGGGAATGGCAGGAGGAGCAGGCTGGAGGAGCGACCTCAGGGCCCTAATTAGCTGAGTGCTGGCACCTGGGCCTAACGAGCAGCCCACACTCACTGGGCACGCTCCAGCACCTTCCACCCTGGAGCAAAAATGACCTCTGAAGAGCACCACCACAAAAGCACCCAAGGAAAAAAAAATAGATTAAAATCAACAAATCCCCTTCCCCTCGCCACAGGCTGAAGGCACACTGCCTTGAATGTCCCCTGCCATGTTGAATGGGTCCCCCGGGAGGCTCTTCACACACCGCCACCCTCAGCTTCGCTTCCCTTCACGCTTGTGTAAAAAGAAAGGGACAAATAAATTGAGATTTATGGGATGCCAGAAGAGCTGATTTTTTTTTTTTTTTTAATTTTTCCCTTCCCCCCTCCAACTCGATTTTTTGTTTTTATTTTTTCCCCTTGCAGCGACTGCTTGAAGGCTGCAGATGGAGCGCTGAGAGCAGCTGGGATCTCCTTGGAGAGAGATGCCATAACAGCAGGCTGGAGGGGCAGGGATAAGGACGTGTGTGCACACACGGCATCACCCCGGACAGGACCCACCAAAGGAGGATTCCTCATTTTCCTGCTCCAGGAGTCCATCTTGTCCATCATGTTCACCGGGACATGGCACTGGGTGTCCTTTCTCATGCTTGTTCAGGAAGTACCTGAGCAAGGTCCAACCCGGTTTCCACCACTCGAGCAACAAATAATGTAGAAAATATTTCCCTACTGCTACTCGCCTCTGCAAGTGGCTGTGGGATTTGCTTGGCACAGGGGCACTGCGTGTTTGAAATCAGAGGGGTGCGGGAACTGCTGGTGGCCTCTTGATGGCACCAGCTCCTACAGCATCTCCTGAGGTCCCCAGTCAGGAGGGGTCCACCATCACCATGTTTCCATCCTTCATTTTTAGGGGTGGGGGGGTGATTCCTGTTGGCAGCTCTGCAACCTGCTGCAGCATCCACCTTCCTGGTCCTAATTCAGCCTGGAACGAGTTTGCCCGTGTGGCTGTCTCTGTGTCCGAGCACAGTGTCACAAAGCCCTTCGTCCCTTGCCAACATCGGTGTCAGTGCCAGCACCGCAGGCCTACGCCAGCATCACCCATGGGTGCCTCAGGACAGCGTGGCACTGAGCTCTGGCTACGAGCATGGGTTCAGGCAGCTGCAAAATGGAAAAACTGAGATCAATTACCCAAAAGCTCCTCTGGCAGGTCTCAGCTCTTTGAGGGAGTAAACAAAACTCTCACTTTATTTTCTCTGCCTTAGCCGTTTCATCTCTTTCTTGGCCTTTCTTCTCTCACTCGCTCTCATTTTTTAAGGATGGCAATTTTTTCACAAAGGTTTTTGTTTCATGTTTTGGTGTAGGTTTTGTTGTTTTTTTTTTCTTATTTCCTCCCCCAGACACTCAAAATTTAGCTGTCACTTTACACTTAGCTCCATGTCTTTTGCCCACTGCTCTACAGATTCCAGAGTTTGCAAATAAAAGTCTTGTGGGTGCGGACGGGGAGACACTCCTGGGAACAAGGAGCCTTCTGCAAAGCAGAGATCCAGGGGTTTTACAGGGCCAAGAGAGGGACCAACCTCACCACGGTCTCTACAACCTCACCATGGTCTCCACAACTTCACCGTGGTCTCCAGGATGGTGGCTACCACTGGGATCATGGTCCCTAAAGTGCTTCGCCTCTTCCAGGAGACAGGCAATGACCACTTCTTCCCTGGGACAACTTCTCCTGCTGTGCAAACAGCTGATGTATGCCACAGAGCAGAGATGTGTGCCACACGCCTGTCCCCGTGCCCGCACGGCGCATGCCTGCAGGAGGACAACACGCAGTGCATCGCCCCTGTACCACCTATAGACATGGATGCGAACATGCCCAGATGCAGGCTGCCTTCTCTTGCATCTCTTACATGCAGCTATTTGTCCTGCACATGTGTGCACACATGACGTTGCCTGTATCATCCATGAACACACCTACCACCCTCTACACGCAGGCACGAAGCACGTACGCTACAGCCATACGCACAGGAATAAGCATATGTCACAAATATGCCCCTTTTTCGGCACCTGGCTTCTGTTTTTGCTGGGAATCACGAATTTTGCATTAATGTGCTGGATTTTCCATACTGCTTTTAAGCCATTCTCTGACTTCACGTTCCTCTGGGTCTCTCACGCCCCCCAAACGATCTCTCTCTGTAGTTGCTCCTTTTTATGTCACCGCTGACTCCTCAGTGATGGGAGGCGATGGTTAATATTACATTTTTTCCTTCCAAGCGTGCAAATGCCCAGAATGGAGCTGAAAACAAGAGACTTCTGACCACAGCACTGCGATTAGGAAATGCAGATTTTTCTTCTCCCTGAAGTACTAGTGATTGGAGTCAGGTCTGTGTCACCTCCGCAGACTGGCTCTGTCAAGCAACTGCCTTCAATGCTTCTTTTAATGAAGTCTCATTGATTGATTGCTCCCTGCCCTGACAGGGAGGCTGCTGTCACCCCAACCTGCTTTTGCTGTCACCCCAACCTGCTCTTGCCAGCCTGAGGATTACGGCAGAAGGGTTCAGCCCACGCCAGCCCGGGGCCTGTCTCTCAGCTGAAATTTCCTACCTTCCAGCACAGATCTGCAGCACGAGCAATGTGACAAGTCTGAGCTGCCGTCAGCAGAGGAGCCGACAGTCTCATCTGAATAACGGTGCCCGAGTTTAGGTTTTAATTAAGCCCTTGTGGGTTCCTTGAAAGGTTGGAGATGACACAGCCTCCTCTGAAGCTGGCCTAGGGAGACATCCAGAGTCAGCACCAAAGCCTGCCTCCTCCTCAAAATGGTGTGAAATTGGGACCCTGGAAAAATGGATGAATTCTGAAGAGGAGCAAAAAATGGTTTTATTCTGAGTCCAGGTGGGCTGTGGGAGGAAGCAAGGCTCCCGCCAGGCTCAGCTCCTGCCCAAGCCTCGGCTGCTGAAGGCAGGGGTGAGGAGCGCACGGCCCTGCCTGGCGAGACATCATTCTCCACCTCCGTGCCCAGCCGTCCCTTCAGGGTATCGCAGTGATGAGTGCGATGTTTCATCCTGAATTTATCGTCGTGGTCTATGCAGATGCCAACAGGGAAATGCTCTCCCTTGCATTTACACTACTGGATACACAGCCATCAAACATCCTAAATTAAAGACCTACGGCTACTGTCCAATAAGTCCTGATATGCCCGTACCCATCTAAGTCCTAACGTGGGCTATTTGCTATCAGGACAGATAAACGTACAGCTTCCCCTCCCCATCCTGCCCCGCAATATTATATTTTAGTACTGACGAGAAGATTTCCATCAAACAATATAAACACATTTGTCATAACTGTTCACAGTGGCTGGTCTTCTCCGAGGAAACCATGGAAAGGAACGGTGTTTAATTCCCAGTTCAGTGGGATTCATAGCGCGGTGTTATTTGAGCTTTGTTTCCTCCACGCTTCCTTCTCTATCTTTTTTCTGTTTAGGTTGAAAAATCCCCCAAGCTAAAACATTTCTACCTGGATTGCACTCATTTCTAACCAAAATAATAATTAAAAAAATGGTAGTTTGGAACTGTTTTATTAAAAAACCAAACCAAACAATGATGACAGAGGAGTTCTTTGGGGAAGGACTGGGAATACGGAGAATGCTTTTTCCCTGGTTCAAACGAGAACAAGACCGCCCGTTTTCCCCATCAGTCCTATGGCCTGGTGGCCGCGTGTAAAAAAAAGGATTTTACCCACGTATTACATGAGGGTAAATCCATGGGGAAAATGGGGAGAAACAGGTTTATGGCCAGGAAAAAGAGATGTGAAAGCCCCACAGGAGGAGGCATCATGGACTTAGCACAGCAGAGCCTGTAAGGTGACGCTCGTCGCAGAGGAAGCATCAAAGAAACCCCAGATTTCACAGTGGCGGTTTGAGCGATGAACATGGGTGGAGGAGGAGGAGGAGGAGGAGGAAGGCTTCTACTGGCAAAAGGCAGATAAACGGGTGTTTAAATGTCACCTCCCGCAGCAATCTGCAGCCACTTGTGGCAGTGCCCTACGTCCTCCCGCTGTGACGACCTGCCCCTCTCATCCACGGCTTTGTCCAGGGGGGAAGCTGAGATGTCTCTTGATGCCAGCTTCACACAGTCACAGGTCTATGACTCGCCCCAGGCCTCTGGCTAACAAAACCTCCTAGAACAGCCTTGACAAACGTCCTACCGACAACATGGAGTGGGAATTGACATCAAACACTGTTTCTAGAGCCGCTTCTGCTGCCACAAAGCCAAAGAACACTCCTCCGCTATCTCCTGCTTTGAAGAGCTCTCTTGGTGTGACACGGGTTCGGTTCAAGCATTCTCACTTCACACCCATTCCCTTCGCTCCTTGGAGAGGATCGGTGCTCATCTTGTGCTCCGCCAGATCTCTAGGCATCTTTTTCTTTCCCTAGTTGTTGTTTGCCTCATTTCTAGTAGTTTAAGGAGCAGCTCAGAGGATGCACAAAAAGGCCTAAACTCCGTCATCTCCACTCCAAGCGGTTAAAAAAGGCGTGAGAGGCCGAGGTGCTTTCAAAAAAAGAAACGATGAGATTTTTCAGAAATAGAAATAAATAGCAAACTACTTGTACGCCCTTTTTATTTGCTACCTGGCTCCGCAGAATATAAAGGTTATGTTTTCCAAATTTTCCCGGCTACAGTACAGACCAAACAGTCAAAAGGCAAGAAAAGCTGAATTCCTCATTTCACATCACGACTCCAGGAGCTGGGGCCTTTACAAAAGCAATAAACATCACGGGACTGATGCTCTTGAGTATTGGCAAGATTTGTGAATAAGTACAGAATTTTATGGGCCTCGACTGTCGTTTGCCTTAGGATCCTTCAAAAGGGACTTTTGGTTATCCTAAATATAACTCGGTTCTTTTTCAAAGTCCTTTTCCATCAGCCAGGCTCAGTGTGGCTTGTGCTAAAGCCCGCGCGCGGGGCACTGCTGTGTATAAGCTCTCCTGCACTGATGGGAGAGATTTCTGCCCCCGCTTTCCACGTCTGTAGATGGAAGCCCGGGGTGCTGCCCCAGAGACGCCCACACCCCCGCGCCCTGGGTACCCCGCTCACAGCCCCGGCAGCAACTCCCCGCACACCTCAGAGCAATTTATTTTCCCTTTTTTGCCTGCAACGGGCCAAGCGCACAGAAGAAGGGCTCCAGCCCCGGGGGATGCCGCTCTTGAGATCGTTCCAGCGGGGAGCAGATGGCGATTGCACATGAGCATTTCAGGCATCGCTATGATTATGGATGGGCTCACCTTACGAAAACAGAGAAACTCATTTGTCCTTCTATTCAAACCCATGTCTGTACTCTCGGCTGACACAAAGCAGCCTTCCCTTGCCGGCGTACACATCAGTTTACTTCAGCTATTTGCAAGCCTGGGAAGGTGAGCGTACCGCACGAAGGATCCCAAACACCACCGCGTTACTACGGTAACACAGCAGCGCTGCTCAGTACCACGCTGTTGACTACGCCAATACTTTTCTATACGGGCCCCACGCCGTCCTGCACAGCTCCGGGAAAGAGCTCAAGCCAACGGGACAAATGCAAACACTCACCCGAGGAGAAAACTCTCGCCGACTGCCCGCAACCACCCCGCCAGCCACACCAAGCTTTTATTAAGTGTCAAGCCATTCCCTTGCCTATCACTCTGTCTTATTTCCATTACCTTTCAACAGGGAAAGATTTAGGATCCATTCCCTTGTTTAGCAACATCCATTTGTAACGGCGGGATCACTGGGGAGCAGTCAATAAGCACTATGCCGGCCCATCCCTGGTAAGTGTGCAGCAGTTAGTGCAGAATATGAAATATATATGGCTGCCTTCACCTAATCTAAAACTGTATCAAATGGCTCTTAACCTTGCCCGAATGAATTCAATTTGGCTACCGGATGCGGATCCAATTCCTTGGGCTAGAACAGAAAAATCACTTACTAAAGCGATGCTCCTGAGGGACTGGCTTCTGAAAGAAAACTCGGAAAGATTTCCAGTCCGCTAATCCTGTGATAGCTCACGCAAGACAAATCTGGAATGATGAGGTCTTTTCGTTGAACACAAGCAAACCCCAGGAAACACAGGAATAGCATTACAAGTACATTGGAGGGGGAATCGCTGGCGAAGCTCAGGGGAGATGCAGAATACAAGGATGGGCAGAGGATGGAGATGGGAAATCAGAGGATCTTTGCGTATTTCCAGTGGTTTGGTAAGAGAGGTGGGGCTGTGAAGAGAGAAGGCAGACAGTACTCAAAAGCGAGGGGGACGAAGCACGGAGAGCCCCAGCCTGCTTGCTGGCTGGTGCAGGCCAACGAGCAGAAATGGAGAGCAGCGCCAGCTACCAGGACTGTGAGGTCCTGACGGACAATATCGGCTCGGAAAGGATCTGTCCCAGGCCGGCTGTCCAGAAATGAGGAGCTGTTTCTCCAGAAAATCCCACTGCCTCTGTCTCTCCTACCTGTCTCCATCAGAAATGCAGTTTTGACCTTCCACCTGGCTCTCCCTCACTCAGATCTTCCCCTTTCCCTCCTTTTATGCCAGGAGATGACCTGGGGTGCGGGTGGCTATGGAGAAACCCAAGCTCCAGCACCCCTTTGCCTCTTCCCTGCAGGGGGATGCTCCAGGAGCTGGTTTTCTCTCCAGCATCCCTTTCTCCCACATCGGGATCGCAGCCCTTGGCCGACAGGCACCAGCGCAGCGCTTTGATTTCCCCTGGCTCGGGAAGCAGCGTGCAAAGCGCCCCGCGCTATTGACTTCCGCTTGCAGTTAATTGAATTGTCTTGTAGTACATTTTGTTTAAGCCGATGAGCGATGGCTCTCACTCGAGTATCCAGCTCGTGGTGAAATAAGGTCGCAAACGACATGCTCGGTGCCAAACACCCCCGGCCACCCAACACTGCTCCCGAAAAGCTGCTCCCCCTCCCGTGGGGACCCATTTTCTCGAGTGCTGGCAGGAATTTACCTCTGTTTGGCTCCCAGCACTTTTCTCCTCATGTCTCCCCCTCTATACAACAAGGGATGATGCTCAGGGCGTAAATCGGGATGGTTGCAACAGCGTTCGGATGGGAATGGGGAGGAGGGGGACAGGGAGCTGTTGCACAAGGGCATCCCCAGGGCCACATCCAGGCACACAACGAAGAGGGAAAACGCTGCCGAGGGAGGGGATGCATCCGGAGATGCTGCGCAAATAAAGCAGACCCTCGAAAGAGAGGGAGCAGGAACCTTTGCTGCAAAGGACAGCGGTGTGGGGAAGGGAGGAGAAGGATACAGGGAGAAGCGGAGGGAGGTGAGCGCTCGACAACTTCATTTTGCGACCGAGGACTGCCGGCCGCCCCCTCCGCACAGCTGGGCTGTTGCTGGGCTGTTGCTGCTGTGGCTAATGAGGCATCTGCTGCGTTTGACAGTCTGCATCTGCTGCCGCTCGCCTCCTCCTGCCAAGCTCCCGGCAGACGCCGCGCCGGGCTCGCCCTCCCTCCCAGCCAGGTGCTCCTGGCCACCGCCACCTGCGCTGCCCCGGGCATCCCCAGGGCCGCATCCAGGCACGCAACGAAGCGGGGAAGCGGGGATAACGCTGCCGAGGGAGGGGAAGCATCCAGAGACACCATGCAAATAAAGCAGACCTCTACACAGAGGGAACAGGAACCTTTGCTCCAAAATATACCCGTGCCCCCTTCTAATTGCTAGTATTAAGCCATAAAATTTTATGTTTGCAGTGCCTCCTTTTATGTAAGACTCCCTGTTTACAATCACTTAGAGCAAGCTGCCAGGCCTGGCATTAAAATACACTATTCAATTAATGTGGGAGTCCAGGGCAGTGTGGGGGAGTGGGAGGCGGCGCTGCGGGATGCTCTTCCAGCCGGGAGATGGGAAACACGCTGACCGGGACTGGCTTTAACAGAGGTGAAACTTGGCAGCTCCAGACAGCGATGGAGCGAAAGTAAAACCCAAGACTGGAACAACCTGGAGACGAGGAGAAAATCTGGATTCGGATTTGGCCTCTCTCGAAACCAGATGCGTTTGGGACAGGAGGTTGTTTCCTTGCCAAAAAGGGTCTGTTCAGAAGCAGAGGCACTTTTCTGCTTTGCTTGGGGGCCCTGTGGTGGAGGTCAAGCATGAAGCAGCCAGGTTTTGCCAACAAGCCAGAGGTTTGCCATTATTTTTTCAACGGGAGCCCCTCTCAGTGCTGCTGGAAGCTGCTGTCCTCTTCTGAGCCCTCTTGCTAAGGGCTGCCAAGTTATCCCGGGCTCCTCTCTCAAGATGAAATCTCAAATCAAAGTCTCGCTCACTATTGGTCACCAAAGACCTCGCGGTGCTTTTCTAATCACAGAAGGGGAAATCCACTATCCAAATCAAATCCCAGTTAATTAAATTCCCAGTTGAAACTCAATATTTTCACCTGATTCATTTCCTGACCTGCATGGCTGCGCTGTCGTACGATGTGGTCTGGAGAAAGCTGCAGGGTGAGAAGCCCTTCCAAGGGGCTGCACGTGGGTCTGCGCATGGGGTGGTGGCGAAATCCATCCGTGAGGCTTGTGAGGCACGGAGAGATCCATCATGAGTGCGCGGGGAAATGGGCTACATAAATCCAAAGGCAGTTTGAACACCTTATCTGAATGGCAGCGCTCCTGCTTCGTTTTCGCCGTCTTTAATGAAAAAATATGTGTTTCAGGGAGATACTGGCATGTCATTAAAAGTAAGAGAGTGAATAATGCTGAGATAACTGGGTCAGACGAGCAGTGGGTACAAAGCCCAACCTGATTTCCATCCAGGGAACGCCATGATGCTTGGGTTTTGCTCCATGTTCTGCTACTGAGGCTCTTGACCACAGTACAAGGAGTCCTTTTCCTTGCTGTGCCTCAGTTTCCCCACCTACAAAACAGCGACAACCTCCCATTGTCGGCGTTTAATTGCTCAATGAAGCGCTTTCATTGGCACCCAGAATGGCCAAGGGGACGCTGTTCAGCACTCCCTGAGCGCATCTCAGCCGGAGAAACCTTGTTGTGTGCAGGGGAACGAGCTCCACTTTTCACAAGGGGTGAATAAGCCGTGTACAAACTTAATGCGGTGCCCAAGCATGAAGCAGAACAGGGCGCCAAAAGTGGGTCCTGATCATGCCCAGCCCAGCGTCTCACCACCAGCTCCGATGCACAGGGTTAGCCAAGGACTTCGCACATCTCGGCCCCCCTCAGCCCGCTCTCAGCCACATCTAACACCACAGGTGATGCTCAACACAAAAGCCGGCAGAACATACGGCCGGGCAGGGGATGAAGCCTGGTTTTTGCCGCATTTTAATCCAGCCCGACTCCTCCTCTTTGCCAGGATCCCACGCAGCATCTCCTCTTTGACCGGGACCCCATCTGGCTCGGCTCCTTCCACCCCGCTGCAGCCAGCTTCCCCCCTCGCCTCCCTGGCTCCACACCAACAACGCGCCCGTCTATTAACCGAACTCGCGAGTCTCTAAAATTGGGACTCCGCCGGGTAATGTCTTAAATCTGAGGCCCTCCCTGGGTATTTCCATATTTCGGAGGTTTAATGCATTGTATTTAATGTACTCAATTTGGAAGCCAGCAGGCAATGCAATTTTCAGGTGCACGCAATGTGAATAATGAAAGTCTCTCAGTCCCCGGCTCTCAATCCACCTGAGTCCCTGGAACTGCATTAGAGGAGGAAGAGAGCAGGACTGTCCAAATGAACCTCAGCAGCTGAGGGACAACGGGCAGAACGGGCTGATGGATGAATTTCGGGTGTCCCAGCCAAACTGCAGAACATGCTGTACAGAGCACATGCTGGGCACACCATCTCCGGCAGACATTTAACTGGCCTTAATAATGTCAGCATCTCTTAATGAAAATAGTCTGTTCCACTTAATAAGTACAACGCGCTCTCGAGCCATCAATCGACCTAACATGGGGGTTTTTCGGCAGGCAGCGCTGGGCAGGCTCAGCGCTCTGACGGAGCTGACCTCGTCAGCATCGGGGAAGCTCGTTAGCGTACAGGTGCCGAGGGGGGAGACACACGAGCGGCCTGGATGTAAGCCACGAGATGGGCAAAGGAGAGCATCCTTCCCTCCTGTCCGTTTCCAAATTAACCCCAGCCTCTAGAGAGTAATCACCAAGTCCACCGACAGCCTGATTACTTGTATTATTTACGTGTGTTCCCGCTGTAACCATGGTCCCTGGGAAGACAGGAGCCCGGCTACGGCAGGAACGGAGAGAGTAGGAAACCATCGGCATCAGAGAAGCTTGTGATGAAGGCTGGGGTGTGCAAAGCCCTGCACCGGCTGTGCTGCCTCCTTCATGTCCCATTAACTACGAATCTGCGGGAACACCTCTGAGTGCGAAAGCGAAGCCACTTCCCTTGGTTTCCTCACCTTAGTGCAAAATGAAGATTAATTTTAGGCAGGTATTAAACCCAGGGAGACTATTAACTCCATTGCAATGGAGTGGAATAAACATCTCGGCACGCGTTACCTGCATGGGAACCTCATCCCTTGGTCCTCTGGGGAAAGAGCAAAAGGCAGAGGAAAATCCTCTCCCTGGGAACACATGGACTGAAGCAAGAGAGAAATTCTGGGGTGCAGAATTAGCCGAAGATGAAGGACCTGCAACTGATGGAAGAGGAGTCATACGGGAAACAAACCCCTTAGCACAGCGGGATCTCAGCCCATAATTGGGACTGCCAGGCAGTAACTTAATAACGTCGGTAACAACAATGTTAATAATGAATTCGCTAGTGTGGGATTTGCCTTCACTGTGCAATCGGGGTCCTTCAGAAAGCAACACTGAAGGGAAATTGAAACTACTGAGCAAAGTGATAGTCTAACCTCCCCCGTAACTTGCTCGGTTATCATGATGTAACTTAAAATCTACTTTAGCAATTACATTCCTCACAAGATCTGAAGTGGTGGAAAGAAGAATTATAATGATAATATTAATATACAGGCTCTTCCTAGCGAGAGTAAGTCATTAGGCAGAGCGCAGAAAAGATGCATAGGCAGAAACAGATGGAAAAAGCGCTACATCAAGAGTTTAAAGGGAGGCTTACAAAAAAGGAAAAAAGCTGCAAATTCTAAGTGGATTATGGAAGGCAGGCTGCAAAGGGAAAGCGAGAATTGCTCTGTGCCGTGCAGGAAAAGGCTGTTCACACACAGCGTGTGAAAGGGAGGATGGATGGTGGGAAAGATGAGCATCGGGTGGCAGAATAACTATGCTGCGGATGCGCTTCACTCCATATAATTTCAGTTGCTGAACGGGTGGCTGTCTACGTCGCACGGGTTCGTCCAGGCTCTTTCTCCTCGACACAGACAGATCCGTACCTCTGCCAGGTGACACATCCTACCTACAACAGATGGGTAGCAAAATAAAAAAAAATAATGGGATAAAAAAAAATAGGATAAATCTCATCCTAGTAGTAAAGTCCATGAGGATGCACCAGGTTCGTTGGAGGGAATCTAAAATGAGCGTAGTCAAACCTGCCGATATCGTTTCCACGGTACCCTGTGAGGAGACCTGATGAATTTTCATCCAGGACCAGCAAAAAGCGGGGGAATCAGACCTTTAAAAGCACACAGGGTTTTTCTCTCCTTCCCACCAAAGTATGGGCACGTCTTCCTACTGGCTCATGGCTATCAACCCACGGGTGAGCTCATTAAATTCAGCAACGCTGTTCCTGCTTTCATAGAATCAGGGACTGCTTTAGGTTGGACGGGACCTTAAAGATCATCTCGTTCCACCCCCTGCCCTGGGCAGGGACACCTCCCACCAGACCAGGCTGCTCCAAGCCCTGTGCAGCCTGGCCTTGAACCCCTCCAGGGACAGGGCAATTCGTCTTCATCCAGCTCTTTGCACCTCTGCCTGGTGACGAGAAGGAGCCTGGGTACCTGCTGAGCACTTGCTGGGTTCCTTTTCCTCCCGTTCCCACCTAGACGGGGCCTTGATCTCGCACGCAGCCCTGCACGCACACACACAACCATCGGCAGTGACAAACAGCGTCATTGAGTTGTCCCCGGTGCTTGTGATGCTTCCTCCGAGCCCGGTGCATGCACAAAGATGGCAGCAAAGGGAAGCCGACCCGTCCCCTGCCCCCAGACCTTCAGCCATACCATCAGGGAGAAGCAGCAACGAAAAAAATCTGCTCTCAGTGACCCCCAGTAGTTTCCACCGGGAGGGAGAGCCCCGCAGCCCGGCCACGGTGACCTCCTCACCCGCTGGGCTGCACAGCCGAATGCCAGCTATTACTCTGGATCCTGCCTCTATACATTTCAATGCGTGCGATTTTAATGATTTTGGGACTCCATCCCAGCCATTTCCCCTTCCCCGGCTGCCCGCGTGGTGCCGTAAACCTGGCAGTTCCATCAGCTATTTACAAGAGCTGGGTTCACGCCGAGCCCGGCGCTCGTAACCGGCTGGGCACGCTTTAGAAAAGCAGGCAAAGAGCGATTGCAATAATTATTTTTGTTCTTTCACTCCTCGCAAAAGCAGCAGAGATTCATTACACGCGATATTCATTAGGAACCTGCAGCCTGTACCTGCCCGTGACCCTCAGCAGTGGCCAAAGGGTTCAGCCAAGGCGTCTCCAAGGGATGCTCACCATGGCTTCGGTGATCTTCTGGCTTCATATATGACAAGAGATAAATCGAGGAGCCCCCTGGCTGAGCTAGAGCATGAGATAAAATACGCAAACCACACAAAACTCGCCGCATCCCCGCACCCTGGCTCCTAAGCAGAGAGTGGGACCACCGGGACAATCCGGCAGGGAGAGGGCACCGCTGCAAACAGGAGCTCCTCCTGCAGATTCCAGGCTGCTTTGGAGGAGGAGAACCGCCCCGCGGGACGTGGCGGGCGACGTTTTCGTGGGGTGAGTGAGAGGACGGAGACCTCCTCCGCCACACAATCAGCCGTCTTAATTTTTCAGCCCGCTCTGCAATCAGCCAATTGATATGCAATTATCTCCAAAACACTTAGCTATACATTACTCCCTTATTGTTATCTTACTGGATTTTTTTCTGTGCCGTTCCATGCCAGATAACCTTAATTTTCCCCCATTTGTTCCAGAGTATAATTATTTGTTTGCAATCATTGCCTATTAGATAGACGAATGCTGCAAAGAAACAAACATTTTCCCTCTGTAATGTGGTCCTGAAAAGTTCTAATACGTTATTTGATCAAATAATCTTTGCCATATCAAAGCAATACTATTTTCCCCTTCAAAACTATGCATTTATTAAAATGTAAAGTAGTCTGATCATATTGGGAGCGAAAAATAAAAATAATATTATGGTCTTTTGCAGGAAAATATTGCATATTTACTTTGGATGACTTCCCTGGAATTTTAATTCAAGCCTTTATATATTTATTTCCCTTCCCTGCCAGCTAGGGAGTACACCCAGTAGGTTTGATTTTTTAAGTTTTTTATTTTAAAAAAGCCTTGTGTTCAAGACTTTAAATTTATTTTTAAGAATTGCCTTCAGCTTTTGATTTACGGCAGAGATCCTTTTTTGCAGAATAAGATCTGCGCAGGAAACAGAGCGTGTCCTGCTGCTGGAAATGGAAGGGCTGGCTCCGAGGGGCTCGGGCTGCTCCGAGAAAAGAGGAAACGATGGGAATTTAGGCAACGGCCGTGCTCCCGCAAGGGCTGCTCAGATCTGTACTCTGTGAGCAGCGCTACGTTAGACGGAGAAGTACATTTTAAGGGACTTTACAAGCTTTAAGCATCCATTGCTCTCGGGCTCCAAGGAGAAAGAAAGAGATGCATTTCCCCACCCAAGCGTTCAAATAAAACCAGGATTTATGTCCCCAGCTCATGGGACCGGCTTAAAAAAATAAATAAAAAATCACGGGCACTTTTAAAACAAGTAAATTTTAGTGTTTTCTTTCTATTTCCCTTCCGAGCCTTGAGCTTTTAAGGGGTCTTATTTTAAAGCCTTACTCTCTGCAACTGCAGGAGACTGAAACTTTTAAAGATGACGCTTATCCCTCTTATTTACCCGGCTCGGGGGATTTTCAGATGATGGCAGGCATGGGGCGATGGGGCTTCACCTGATGGGGAAAGGTGGGTCCACCGATGGGGAGATGCAGGTCGGCCCCATCTCCTGGAGGCGTGGACAATGTCCCCCTTGGGGACAGACCAAAACATCGGCCCGAATGCCTCCTTTTACAGATGGGACGTGGCAGTCGGGGTCACGCAGAGAAGCCCAGCGAGTCCCTGCCCTAACGCTACCTCTGCGCCTGCTCCCACCTACAAAGTCACCCTGGGTCCCAGCAGCCGGCAAGATTAACAGCTGCCCGCAGCGGAATTAATATTTAAGGAGGATGCCAAAACCACGAGGCTGGGGATATTCATAAATCTCCCTCTATCACGCCACTTCCAGGCAAACAAGCTCTTTTTATTTGCACAGATACTCACAAGCTGGAGCTCCGCGGCAGATGGGCTACAGCCGCCTTTGCAGAATGGACGTTGTGTTGCTTGGGGCAGGACAGAGGGGGGTTTCACAGCTCGGAGCCCCCAGAATGGGGTTCCTTTAGATAAACTGAACACACGGGAGGAATTCAGGTGTGGAAACGCTCAAAAACTTTTGCAATTACACCTCTAGCCCAATGCAAATTTCCCTGGGGCCGCGTAGGAGCCTCACCAGACTCGGGTCTGATGTACACCTACGTTGGACCATAAATTGAGCCTCCCCCAGCAAAGCCCCGTCATGGTGACAGCATGTTGGGTACAATTAGCTCCGCGCTTAATAATAACCAAGAAGAGATGTTTGCGGCAAAAGGCTACTTGGTTTACACCAGGGGAGGTTCAGATTGGATATTAGGAATAGAATTTTCACTGAAATGGTTGTCAGGCATTGGAACAGGCTGCCCAGGGAAGGAGCTGAGTCGCCATCCCTGGAGGTATCTAAAAGACGTGAGGACGTGGTGCTGAGGGACATGGTTTAACGGCAACTTGGCAGTGTTGGGTTAACGGTTGGACTTGATGATCTCAAAGGTCTCTTCCAACCAAAACAATTCTATGATTCTGTGATTCTAAATAACCATCCTGTTCGCTTTGCAACAGGACTTCGGGTGTCCTTCTGCTGATTTCTCAATCCGCATTGCACGAGCTCCCCTATTGCAACTCCCCTTCACGCTGGCGGAGCTGGTGTGCACGTCCCGAGAGCACCCACGTTGCCAGGAGGATTAAAACCACGCACGGCACAGGGGTCTGCTCGCTGCGAGACACGGGACGAGTAAGCGGGAGTAAAATGCGTGGCTGTTTTTCCCGATGAACGTAGCTTTGAGTTTCTTACAGCGACGCCCCGTCACAGTTTTACTGCATTAATAGGCTGTTTAGGAAATACGGCGGGGGGCTTTTGATCGCGGCTCTCCCTGCAAAGGCTTGAGTGCTGAAGGCTGAGGAAACATTACAGGGGAATTAAAGAGGCTCCAGCATGAAGCTTAGCCCCTAAAGATGTCGGTCCCACAGGAAGGGAAACAAGATGTTCACAGGCAAAAGCCCCACGCTGGCTTGTGCATCCCGGTGTTGGGCAGCACCCGTCACCGCAGGGGGTGGATGTCCCCCTCTGCCAGGGAGGGCTTCACATCAGGTCTGGATAATGTTCGTGAGACCTCGAGCGAGACGTTTGCTGCCATGAGCAGGCAGTTTTTGCCCAGGACTGGGATGGGGACGCCGGGCTGGCGGGCAGCACGCTGATGACGGAGCACACCCGTGATATGGGCACCTCCTCCCCACACTGAACCCAACTATCTAAAAATGGAGAGCTGGGTTTCTTCCAGCTGCATGGGAGCGATTGAGAAGAAAGGAAAGGATATTAAATTAAAGCACTTCATTTCAGTATAATGCACCATAACTTGGGGAGGGGGGAAGAGGAAGAACAGCCACCCTTTTGATTTCAGCTATTTAATAGGTAAAGAGAAAGTCATGCAAAATGTGCTTATGTTTTCTAAACCACCCATATAATATCTTGCAATTAGGGTCCAAGCACATGAAAGATCATTATTAAAATTGAGACCCTCCAGGAGTTTCCCTGAGTGTTTGCTTTTTGCTGTGGTGGGGAAGATTGCTCGGAATAATATAATTTTGTGTGTTCAAAGACTCAAGAGTATGCTGAGTGGGGAAAGGGAAAAAACCAACTAATGGTAAATGATATCTTAAAAGCACGAAAGAGGTTGAAAAAGTGGATCCATGCAGAAAATAATATACTATTATTTAAAAAAGTAAATTGCTAAAATGACACTCTTCTGCAATTCCGTCTCCAGAAAAATCATCTTGGCTGAATCCTTAATGTACAAGGGTGTGGGATTTTTTTTTTTTTAGTGACACTATAAAACCTGCAAAAATATCTTAGTTATTTACCAAGTGATTAAACCACAGTCATTTATTACAGTTTTACTAGAACATTGTTTTCCTGGTTCTTCCAGGGTTTATTGCCTCCAATATAACACACCCCCCCTTTAATAATCCCCATTGCTTTGACTCTATTGCCTTATATTTTAAGATTTCTTTTAGCGTTTTGCATAAAATTCCAACTCTAATGGGCTTTATAAAATGAGATGTATTGTCATGGATCCAAACCCTTATGAAGATAATTATCTTGTCCATTTGTGTTTTCATTATGTTGAGAAATACTTTTTCTCTCTCCCCCCAACATTTTATTTCCTAGCCCAAATCACAAGGGACCTTTATTTTTTAATTTTAAATCCATTGGCAACAAAAGAAGGAAGCCCAAGCTACCACTATTCTCCGCTTCTGTTTGATGGAGGATGGTCCATGAATCCTGGGGTGGAGAGGCAGGGAACGGGGACATGTGTAGGATGTGGAAGAGACCGTGGCTGGACAAAGGGCAAGGTGAGAAGCAGGACGGAGGAGAGAGATGTCATGGAAGCCAGGGAAAGTATTTCAACCAGTGATGGGCATAAGCCTGCATGAAGACCAGAAGTTGTAAGCAACTCAGTGAGGTCCAGCAAGGGATACATCAAGGACACACCAGGTCCAAAGCCCCGAATGACATCTTGTGTTTTGGGTGGAAATCCAAGGGATCGGGGAAATGAGAGGGCAATGTACGGAAAGCGGAGCCCAGAGATGCACACGCGACCCATCAGAGCGGGGGCACTGGGCCAAGATGGACACGGTTTGGTGTAAAGCATGGGACGGGCTCTCCAGGAGAATGCTTCCCCCCCCCGGCCTTGGCTCCTCCAAAGGCGGATGCAACGCATGGTTTAACCACTTATCTCACCAGGGAAGCATCTCCAAACTGCTTGAGACAGTGTTTTCTTTACAGATCATTAACTCTGTAAGGCTGGGTCTGTATTTTCATGTGCACGTGCACAGTTTCTGACCCAAGGCATGGTGCTGGTCTCTTTTGGGGTTTTTACGTCCATATAAACATTGATGATACCGAGAACTAGGTCCCTTTCTTCAGTACACCTTCCAGAGGTGTCATGGCTCTGGAGAGCCAACACTAGACACGTGAAGACATGCCAAGCGCTACACCTTTGAGAGATTTCTCCTGAAGAGGCTTCACTGATGACTCGTGACAACATAAGCCTTTCTTTTGCCTTTTCCCTGAAGTCTGTGAATATTGCACAGAAATGGGAATATGTATTATTTGCTCAAGAGAAGGTCCCTTGGAGCTGGAAAAAGCAATCACATACGTGGTTGGTGGGGGAAGCGGCTCTGCCCTTGTATGGAATTAGGCCTGGGTATATATTTCTACATTCCTATAAAACTAGGGTTATTATTTCCACTTGAGATACATCTGAAGCTCCTTGTAGAGCAATGACAATTACAGTACAACAACAGCGTACAAGCTATACCATTCACCTGTCTAACTGGACCCGTGTGTATATTCTGGGGTGTACTGGGAAATAACTTCCACCGATTCAGAAGCGTGTTGCTACCAGGAGTCCTGGAGACAAATATTGCGTCAGGATCGGACCCAGGGCACCAAAAAAGAGCCAGATTCTTCCCCAGTTTACTTAGGTGAGGTTACACCAAAGATGATGTTTCCAGTGTAAAGCCAGAAAGAACCTGGCTTGAAATCAAGCAAAGGAGCTCCGTGTCCAGGGTTAAGGCAGTTGTTTTCCCCAAAGATAAACTGCTGAAGATGTTACTTAAGTAACCCTAAAAACTTTACTAGTCCCATCTTGATGGGGTTGTGACTAATGAGGTGACCCACCTCATTGGACCCATACCTCTATTCAGGTAGCATGGAGCAGCGAGTGGTCCTCGCAGGTCTCCTGCCATAGCTCTTCATGCCCTGTAGGACACTCACAGCTTGGGTTGATGGCATCCACCCTGCCAAGGAGAACCTGACCCTAATGTCCAGGCATGACATTGGGGTCATCCTGCATGGCCAGAGAGGTACGGGGCAGGTGGCAGGAGCTGTGAGCAGATGCACGGTTGGGTCTGCAACCCACGTTTTCTCCCTGGGCACATCCAGGTCGCTCAAGCCCCCACCTCAGCACAGGTTCCTACCAAGGCAGAGGTTCCAAGGACAGCTGAGAGCACTGCCCCGGTGAAGCCAGAGGACACCAGTGGCACTGCAAAAAGCCAAATCCTCCCACCTTGAGAAACACTGGACCGAACTGAGATGTCCATGTCTGGGTGACGGCGAAGTCACCCTATAATCCGGTGTCCTGGCTTTGTCCTTCCTTCAGGAAAGATAGAAGGCAGAAACCTGATATTTGAGTTTGCTCCCAGGCAGGGGAGGTCCCTCTGGACCACCCTGGGGACAACAGCCACAGACCTCGAACAAGCCAGGCCCTCGCTGGAGCGAGCGGTGCCCCGGCACTGCCGCTGACACCACGCTGTCAGCGCACGCTTCCCTTTAATTAAAAGCGGCGTGCGTGCCCCCCTCTCTCCACTGTGACTGACGCTGCCAATTCTGCCGTGCTTTAGATGTGTCATATCGTGGTACACCACATCCTAATTAACGCATCTTGTCAGGTCCGGCAGTCGGCTGCAGTAACACGCTTCCAGCAGCTGTCACTGGGACCCAGCACAGGGACTGGGGCCGCCTGGTTAGGCGGAAAGTCGCTATATCGAAGATTTTATTTAAGGGGAAAAGGACAGAGCGTGGTCCCAAATTCAGGATTGCAAAGTGATGGTGGCTTTGACCCCGGCGACCACCTGGGCACACAGCATGAGGGCTGGGTGGGAACAGGAAAGCAAGTTTTGCCATTTCATCCCCATCTTGCAGACGAAAGCAGCGTCTTGCACTCCGTTGGCAGCTGGGCTTTAGAGCAGAGGCGGTCGAGGGCTTTGCGAACAGAAACGAGTTTAGGTCCCCCAGCAGCCCTGCTCGAGGGATGGAGAAAGCTTCTCCAAGATGGGAAGAGGAATCTGGCTCATGGTCACCCACCACCTCAGAGGCTCTGAATTTCTGGTCCCCAGCATCGGGGAGAAAAGGAAAACGGCTTGATGCATTCAGGAACCGAACTAGGTTCAGGATCCTGCCGCTCCGCTAATTATTAGGCAAGACAGCTTGGCAAGTGCCAGCATCGAACCCAGGTGTCCTGGCCTCTCAGCTCTTCTCGGGATTAAACATTTAACGCCGCAGTTATACGCAGCCCGGCTGCTGCCCCCTGCTCGAGCTGCCTCTCACCCCTCCCCAGCTCAGCATCACCGCCTGCAAAAAGCAGCCAAAACGGGGGAAATGCGGGGAGCAACGGATTTTTTACCCACATTATAGGCTCTCTTTTTATGCCTGATCCTAAAGCGCGTCTGGTTTCCTTGGGGTGAAACCAGCACGTTTCTATGCAGCCCAATTTGGAAGGGATCATTAGCACTTGAATTGAAACTAAGGCACGGACCGGTGGCCGTGAAAGGTCCCGTGGCACCTCTCGAAAGAACAGCGTTTGGGACCGTGGCACTGGCCAAAGCCCGCTCTGCCCCAGTTTGCAGGGATCGAGCACGGAGCTCCTTGCAACGCCAGGAGCACGGACAAGGATATTCACGGCAAGATGCTCACGGGCTCAGCCAAAACGCAGCAGCCCTAAAGCTCCACTGGAAATACGGCCTTCCATCGGGTCAGAACAATGTGTGACGGGAGCTGCAGTCCCTGAGACGTCCCAGCGAGCCCCGCAAACAGAGCTTTTTCAAGCTAACGCAGCCACTGAGTCATTGGAATTTGTACATCTTTGATAACGAGCATTTAAAGGGTGAAGCCTAATGAAGGAATCCAGAAACAAGCCGCAACTGAAGGCGGGATGCGGCTTTTTAATTAAAACTCTGATGCCTTTTTATCTCCTTCCCTCTCCCTTGCTCTTCCCCCCGCCGACGGAGGGGATTTCTCAATTTGAGGCCCGTTGTTGTACAAAAAACTCAGCTTTAATATTCTCTTTCATTAAGTGGGATTTTTCTTCCTCCTGTTCTGGTGGGTGCTGCCGTCATACTCTTTGGTGAAGATTTGAAGGAAGAAGGGCCCTGCCAGTACTCAGGCGAGTACCCGCAGAGAGGGAAGGAAAACACAGGCCAGCCGTGCTCGCGAGAAAATTAAAGCACCAGGGTGGCCACGTGCCACTTTCTCCCCCAACGCGTATCTCTTCAGCACCCTCCCCTACGACCGAGCGAAAGCTGGCGGTACAAAGGGTTAAGCAGCGAGAAGGAGGGAGAAGATCAGGCCCATTTGAAGGGAAGATGAGACGCTCTAATTTGATTGATTTTTACTGAATTCATGGCACTTCTCATTTGCAGTTTCCCTCCTTTTAATTAGCCGACGCTTGTAGCAATCATATTCGATTCTCATTACTTAATTAAATAGGGTCCTCCACCTTTAGGCAGTGCTGGGAGATGGTGGAAGAGTTCGGCTGGAGGGAGGGCTGGACGGGAAGAGGAGCATCCTCCAGTTCTCGCTCCATGTTGGCACGCAGCTCTTGAAGCAACGTGGACCTTCCACCTTCCTCTTGGACTGCACCATCGCCTACCCTGCCTGCATCCTGCTTGGCAAATAACCAAAGACTGAAAGGGAATAGAGCCTGAGCTCTGCTTTTGGCCCCCAGAAGGTTTCCATCTCCTCCAGGTGAGCCGTATTCAGGAGCTGGGCTTGATCATTGCATGGACACCAGTGGGATTTCGACCACAATTGAACTGTGTGGGCAAAGATGCCTTTGCCACGCTGGTACTCAGCTAAACCGGCATCAGAAGTGCATCACACACAGCTATTCTGCTCTCCAACACCACTGCAGGAATTCATCTCTGCAGGAAGAGCTACTAAAAAAAGTGATGAAATTTAAAACACGCACACAAAAAAAAAATCCAGCAAACTGCCTGTAAACCGGACTATTAATTGGGCCGGAATTAAATCCAAACCTCCAGAACGTTCACAATATTTGGCAGAGTGACTTGTAACAGGGAAGGCGTCGGCAATGCGGCGTTGGTGTTCCTCCTTGGTGGGTAGTAGCTGGGACAGATGTGTTGGCAGTCACACCAGTCATATTTCTCCTTTGCTGGTGTCGTTTCCCCACCACGTGGTCCTCTGTTTTATTTATCCAGGTTTTGGCATTTCTGTGCATGGTTTTTTTACACTGCTCTGCCCTTCCCAGCTGAGATGTGCAACCCGTCTAAAGGGTTTATCTATCTCCCATGCGGCGTGTTTGACTCCTTTTGGGGTTACCTCTACCCCAAAGGAAACTCAGCCCCGTGCACGGGGACGGTGCTCCAGGCTCAGCCCAGAGTTTAACCGCTCCAAAATCACACGCAAGTGCCCCAATCCTACACATCTGCAGCTCTCTAATGGCAGATCCTGGAGACGCTCCCCAAAATACCCCAGACAAGCGTGGCCAGGCACCTGGGCAGCTTTAGCCCATGTCTATGGTTGTGTTGGCATCGACACCTACCACTCACTTCAATTCCAGCCTACATGCCCGAACAGACCAGACGAAGGCACAACCCTCAAGTTACAACTCCCATTCCATTCGCAGTTAAGGCAAATTTGGTGTTACAGGCTTCCTGGTTTCACAAGGATTTCTGTGGGTCTTGGTTAATTGTCTCAAAAGGACTTTGAGATCTGGAGATGAAATGGGCTACAGAAGTACACTGGGTTATTATTATTATTATTACGGATTTCCATTTGAGTCACCAGGACCTTCCCTGTTGGAACATAATATATTCCATCAATTATAGGAGAGCAGCACGAAGCTGAATAGGACCCTGATAATGAGGGGCTCTTTCATTTCCCCCGCGCATGCACAGACCAGTTCAGAGGCTGATAAATGAAGGTCTCCCCCCTCCCCAGATGGCATTTGAGAATTCTTTCAGCGGAATAATTTTATGGTTCTTGACTCAGGAAGTCGGTCTGAACTTTGGTTTTGGAGATAAAAGGCCTGACAAAGCATCCCCACAGGACACCCGGACTCGTTTGCATTCACAAATGTGCAGCCAGCACCACAGCCCTCTTCCGCACGCCAGGAATTACCTTCGCTCAAAGGTTTTTCTATATTCACTTATCATCTAATGAGCTGTGTGAGAAACTTCATTTCAAGGAGGAGAGAAGGGGAAGGAGGATTTAGAAAAAAAATAAAATCCTCTCCTGGTGGATGCCTTTAAATGGGATTTGATTTCTGTGGCTTTTTCATATCCTGCCAGCGAGGAAGACAAGGTGTAAGGAGCGAAGAGTTAAAGAGGTGCAGAGATGAAGGTGGCACCAGCCCCTTTAGGTGGAGATAGGCTTGGAGGGACTGCAAACGTTGCAGAGCATTTGAGGGCTCGGAGCGGGCAGGACAGGCAGGAGGGACCTGTCCCAGCTGTCGAGCTGGGAGCAGCAAGAGGGGAGGGGAAGGAAAATGCCATCTGGGTCAGTAATTATCCCCTGGAAAGGTCAGCTCGCTGATGAAACACATCGCCGATGGAAAAGTGTGTGCCTGGGAGAGCCGGTCACGTCGCTAACGATGCCTGACAGCTTGTGCCTGTTGTCCCAGGGACATCCCAACCCCGGCCCAAAGGTAGGACACAGCGATGGGAGGAGAAACGAGACAAGAGCGATACAGGCGTTACCCACATGCACGATTCAAAGATCCCGTGTCAGCCGAAGGTTAACAATGAAGTAGTTGATAAAGAAATAAAACTGCTCATCCCCCCGACAGCCGTCGCACCGATTGATGCTGCTCAGCGAGGCCATTACCACGGGCGACGGAGCCATAAAACCGGCGTCTTCAGGCTGTGGACAGATGAAGGCGACACCGCTCATCACTCGGGCACGTCAGCCGGGGCACACGGCGAGGGAGAGGCGAGACACAACAGGCTGGGGAAGGGAGGGGAAACTCTGTCCCCCTGTACCTCGACACCTGCAATCATCCCTGCGGAGCCAACCCTGCCGCTCCTGAGGGCTTTCTGCAGGACAATGCAGAGAAATAAGGTGTTTCCAAACAACATAAGGTCTGGGGGAAATGCCATGATTGCTTCCATTGGCCGTAAGTGGGAAACTATCCAAAAATTAGCTCTGATTTGAGCTAGCACAGAGACCTGAACAGCACCAAGGAGTTTCCCCCCCAAGATGGCAACCAGCAAAGATCCCCGGCCGTTGGCATCCCACTACACAGAATGAATCTGTGCTGACTCCTGGCTTGAGTCGATGCCAATTATCAGCGTCCTGTATTTATAGGGAGGGGAAAAGGAAAAAAAAGTGGTCCGTTGTAAATCTTCAGATGTGCCTTCTCTACATACCAGCTTTCTAGCACCTCGGGCATGCAGTAAGTGCCTCTGCAGGCACTGGTTGCCATCCAGACTGAATGCAGTCAGGGGCAGAGGTTTCCCAAACAGGGCACGGGGTTTAGTACCAGTTTGAATGGGAGGCGTGCAGTTAACTCTGAAAATCCCTGCTCCATGATGGAGGTTTCACCGCTTAGCTTTTTAAAAGAAGAAAAGCAAAAATAAGAGCTTAAACGATGCCCCCATCTCGGGATCCAAGCTGAACCCCAAATTGTCACAGGGCAAGAAACCCTCTTGGCCAAGGTTTAGCTGGGTGGGCTTTGGCCTGCCGAGGGAGCTGGTGTAGGCATCAACTGTGGCAACCATCCATCTTCTAGCGACCGCCGTATAGAGACCTTTGCCGCTTTATTCAAGGCAGACAGGCTACAGCCCTGAAGTCACCCACACGCATCCCAGGCTCCGAGCACTTTAGCTGGTAAAGCAACGAATTACAGTGATCTAACATAGCCTTCATACATTAAAACTCACCCAGAGCGCACCATTAATCTAATTATCTAGAAAATATGAAGGGAAAAGGCTCCTTTACACTGCTCCTCAAGGTGAAGAATCACCAGCACTTAATTTTGGTCTTGCAGTGAAGCAACTAAACTGTGATTTTGTCTGGGTTATTGCTGTGGTTATGAAAGGCACAAGGGTGGTGAAGCATGGATTTTCCTGTTTATCCATCCCACCATTGCCGTTCACACCTTTCCAGTCCCCAGGGAGCGGGAGGCTTTGCTGGAGTTGACCCACCTTGATTTCCCAGACCTTTCCCAAGCCTGGTGTAGATGCTGTGACCTGGCAAGGGTGACAGCCCCTGGGGAGCCACCTGGGGACCTGCGGCTCATCCGCTGCAGTGGAACCCCGGTTGGTCACAGCTCCAGCGACCAAGAGATCGCTGCTTCCAGCCCCATTTCACAGAAAGCATCCACAGTCCATGTCCTGCTCCCTCTAACGACCTCGGTGATAATCCCGGAGTTTGCCTCTCTGCCATTTAAGCGTGCAGCTTAGCAAAAGGCTTCCCACGACCGAAGCGTGCAGAAGGCTGTTATTCCTCACAAGTCTATCTAAATCCCTTAAGCTTGCAGGCCCAACTGCTTCCAGCTTCCCAACGCGCGCTTAACTTCCCAGTGCTGCATCTGGCCTGATTTAACACAGTCCTCGCACGTTCCTGACATTTTGGGGTGGATTACACCTCCCAGGATCAGCCAAACTACTCCTGAGCTTAAAGGTAAGTGCATGCTGAAAAGCTTGAGGGCATCTAGACCTTAAGAGCAAACCGCGGCTTAGTGCCAGTAAAACACAACAGACTTTGCCACTCCTGATCCCGCATTGCTTCACGAGGCATAAAAAAGGAGAAGCCCAGGGCGACAGCTGGGGTTGGACACCAGCAACCTGATCTACTTACCCAAAGCGTGGTTGAGCAGCAGGTCTGTGCTGCTAAAAGCTGTAAAATTAGTATTCTCGGCCAGGCTGATTGCGTTCAAATATATTGCTGACATCAATCACCTCTTCCCAAACTCATCTGTCTGGATCAGTCAATTACAAACTTATTTTCGAGCCGTGGGTACCCTTATGAGATAAACCTAGCGAAGGAGCTAAACTCATTTAGGGGGTTGACCTCTCTGCCTCGCTGTTCGGCAAGATGGTTTAATAACTTCTCTGGTCTGTCCACTCCAGCCCGGGCTGAGACCACCTCCCGAACCACTGTCCTGGCGACATAGGTGTTTATTATATTGCAACACATCACCTACGGAAGGAAGGCGCTGCGACGTCCGCATGAATATTAAATAAATTCATTCTGATCTGTGCTCTGACCACGAATACGAAGCGAATTCATAATGATAAGACAATTAACCTGTTACCTTTCTCAGCCTTTAGATGACTTGCAGCATCTTTTATTACCTCTGCCACGCAAAACACATGCACAAAGGACGTTTTTTCACCCAATAAAATTGTTCCCATCCTTCTCCCCCCCCATTCCCCCAAGTTAGAAAACGCAATCAGTGAGACCGGCCTTGGTTTGTCCGCTTTTTCTTACTAAGAGGTACATAAATAAAATAGTAACAGATGATTAATAACACTGAGAGCTTTCCAAATATTAATGAATTGATCTTGTTGCTCGAGAAGAATAGGAGAGTTTTAGATTTAAAGCTTTGATAGATTTTCTCCTGAGAATGCGCGGTGATAAATACTGTGTTAAAATGCTATTTGTATCTGTGTTGCTAATATTAAGTTCGTGTGTTCATAGATTCGAAAGCGCAGAAGGAGAATTATGTCACCTGCTCTGACTTGTAATGAAGGCCATCGACTTTCCCCCGGCGAAACAAGTAGAATTTAGTAAAACTGAAAAGGTGCGTTTCCATGGAAGGTCTCTCTGAGGACTCTCCTTGGGGGCCACCCGTGGACCACCCTCCATTCACGCTGCTGGACCAGGGAAGGACACAGATGGGATCATCGAATCTGTCTCCATACCCACATTTCTTGCCCAACAACCACCCCATTCTCATCCATCCTCAATTTGAGACAACACCACAAATAATCCCGGCGGCTCCTAAGAGAAGGAAAAGCCCAACAGCCCTCCTGTGCAAATCTCCCATGTTCCCCCAGCTTGGTTGGGCTTTTGGGGGAAACCAGCTCTGCCTTTGTGATTGTCTTGTGCAACTGCTGCCCCGCAGAGCTGAGCGTCTGCTCCTGGGTGCGTGGGGAACACTACGAAAAGACCCTGCAAATGCATCCGCAAAATCCAGATCAACAAGGCAGCAAGGTACTGAACTCCCTCAATCCACCAGACCCCAGGTCCGACTTCTGGGTAAAAAATAACTAAAAGAGGGACTAGAGATGATCAAGACATCAAGACCTCGGGTCTAAACCTGCCCCCTGAAAAAGACTTTGCCATGTCCTTCCCTGGCCCGGCAGCGTGCAAAGAGACGATGCAAAACAGGGTCCCGGCTAAATGAACTTGGACCCTTTGTGGCGGCGCTAATGCCCGTGCACACAGTAATTAAGGCAGAATGTATGAAGGCTGAATATTGAACTCCGGAGTCCGTGAAGGTCAAGCTATATGCTACCGGAGAGGCAATTTATCCTAGATCTGTAATAAGGTCTCGCATCTGACCTATTAACTGAATGTTACATGATATTAATAATCTCCCTACAGATCGGGTAGAGACAAACAAAAGTCGAGTCCGGAGGCTGATTTGCTGGACAGGAGTTAACCCGCAAAGACAGTCTCTAATGCAAGCACTCTAAAAATCCACAGTATAAACTGATTATTTTTTAACTGAATATGCTTTTCTTTGATGAAACTGTGTGCGCATCACACTCCACATATACCTTTCTATGTAATAAAGATTGATGAATTATTCATGCCAACATTATTAGTCCTGAATATAGGACACTCTCCTACAGATGGGCGAGTTCCTTCCAATCAGAAACCTCATTTGCTGAAAACTGAAGAGTCAGATAATGCCCCCAAATTGTTGACAACCAGCTTGAAACACTTCTAATTGGAAATACTCACTCTTTTTCTATGGGAAAATCAGGAAGGTTTTGTCTCTGCTTTCTCAAAGCAAAACATTCGGATTTTTTTTTTCTTGTTTGAGCTGATGGTTTGTTTTAAAATTTACCTAAATTTAATGTAAAGCTTTTTTTCAGAAAGCACCACAAGACAATCCTTAAAATCCAAGCACTTCAATGCAGCTTCAGCAATGTATTTCATTTTAGCCAACCCCCAAATGTTTCATTTTCATGATATCAAAGGGCTTTGATTTGCTTTTATTGTTTCAACTTCATAATCATACGATACCATAAACCAGAAAGGAAACACGCAGACCTCATCAAAGCAATGGGTTTCTATCAGGTTATGTTGATACAGCAGGAAAAGAACTGTGGGTTTGGGTTTTTTTTTTCCTCTTTCTTGTGAAAAACATTTCCTTCTACAAAAAATGCTGGCTTTTCTTGCAGCTTAGGTGAACTGAGGTGCGTTGGAGCGCCCTGTAGAAAAATAAATGCCAGTCACCAGCTTGTTCTGGTGGTTGACTGAGCTCCAGGAACAAGACAACAAGTCGTGGCACCTTACCGGCAGGCACAACGGTGGGCTGGTCCACAGGCAAGCAGGAAGGCCGAAGAAAAACCGGTGGAGATGGCAGGGCACAGGGAATGGTTGAACCTCGCTGGCGCTATCAGTCTTGCAAGAGGGAAGCAAGCCTTGGGGATCACAACGGTTTATCAGCCAAGAGATTCAGGGGAGCTAAGCAAGTTACAGAATCACAGACTCACAGACTGGCCAGGGTGGGAAGGGACCTCTGGAGATCATCTCATCCAACCCCCTGCCACAGCAGGGTCACCCAGAGCAGGTGGCACAGGAACGCATCCCAGGCGGGTTTGAAATCTCTCCAGAGCAGGAGACTCCACACCTCTCTGGGCAGCCCGTGCCAGGGCTCTGCCACCCTCACAGCAAAGAAGCTTTTCCTCATGTTGAGATGGAATTTCCCGTGTTCCAGTTTGTGCCCGTTGCCCCTTGTCCTGTCCCCGGGCACCACTGAGAAGAGTCTGGCCCCATCCTCTTGCCCCCTGCCCGTTAGCTCTTGCTGAGCATTGGTGAGATCCCCTCTCAGCCTGCTCTTCTCCAGCTGAACAGCCCCAGGGCTCTCCGCCTTTCCTCAGCAGAGAGGTGCTCCAGCCCCTCAGCATCTTGGTAGCCTCCGCTGGACTCTCTCCAGCAGCTCCCTGTCCTTCTTGAACTGGGGAGCCCAGGACTGGACACAGTTGAGCACCTTTGAGACGGTGTGAGATGGAGAAGTGAACAACTGACCACGTCTGCTGCTATGAAGCCACACAGGGCCCCGTGAATGTCAGCCTTGACCAAACCTGCACTTGCTGTGAAGCCGATGGCTGCAGGGCTGCAGACACATCGGTGCTGGCATTCGGCCAGCTCGTGTCCAACAAAGTCAACCTGCACAGCAGAGCAAGTGTCCCCGTGATGTTCCCTCTTCTGCTTCAGCTCCGCTACCGCTCCCTGCAAAGCCACCTCTGATATCTCCACCCCTCACTGCAATCACTGCAATGCAGATATATGCTTCATTAGCCAAAGATGCCATAAACTCACCCAAGCTCTTTATGGCTGGCCATTATGTTATATGAACTGCATGGACAGGGCAGGAACGTCCCTTCCACCCCTACTTTAATTCTGGTTTATGTGCTTAACTCCATCAGTGCTCGTGTTGGAGAAAAAGTGACAAACCCCACAGCTCAGGTCCACAGCAGCCTGAGCTGAACAAAGTTTTTTCAAGCGATTTGATTCTCCAAAGAACCTGCCCTCAAAGACCTTCAAAACAGAAAGGAAAAAGAACCCAAATCACGCAGCTCTCAGATGCCAGAGTAGAAAGAGGAGCTCAGCGCCTTGTACAACATGACGAGCTCCCCCCTAGCCATGGCATGGAATAATTTGGCCTTGAAAAAAAATCCCAAAAGTGACAACCTGTTTGAGTTCAGCTGTCAAAGGTAAGTGAAAAACAGAGATGTCAGGCACAATCCTGCTTGGGCAAAGGGGGACAAAGCACCGGGCACGCAGCCGGAGGGATAATGCTCCCGGCTCGAACTCCCGTGCACTTCTGGTGGCCACCACCACTTCTCCCTCCATTTCCTCGGCTGCCGATCAAAGGGCTTTTACAGGAAAATGGACTCTTCCACAAAACACGAGAGTTTCTCAGTCGTTCGGTGGCTCAAATCATAATCCTCTCCCCGAAATACCATTAAAATTGTTTTACAGCAGCTGGAGATGTCATCTGCTTCCCGCCAAGGTCACTGAAGGATGTTTTCAATACTGAGAGTCTCAGGCTCCTCTCAGTAAAACGAGTACGAGGAGCGCGGTGTCTTGCTGGACCACAATGCCTTTCAAACAGCGCCATTTGCAAATGCAGGGCCCACCGCCTCCTTGCACCCCCAGCCCATCTCCTGCTCCCCTTAACATAATCCCAGGGACCACGTGCAAGAAGACCTCGGCGCTGCAGAGGCTGGAAGGACCCCCAGGCTCCAATTGCTTGCTCCAAACCTTTCTTCCCAAAGCCTGGAGGGCAAGTTAGAGTCATAGAATCATAGAATTGCCTAAGTTGGAAGGGCCTTTAAGATCATCGAGTCCAACCATCAACCTAACACTGCCAAAAATCACCACTAAACCATGTTCCTCAGCACCACGTCTACCCGTCTTTTAAATACCTCCAGGGATGGCGACTCCACCACTTCCCTGGGCAGCATGTTCCAATGTTTGATAACCCTTTCAGTGTAGGAATTTTTCCTAATATCCAATCTAAACCTCTCCTGGCGCAACTTGAGGCTGTTTCCTCTTGTCCTATCACTTGTTACTGGGAGAAGGGACCGACCCCCACCTCTCTCCAACCTCCTTTCAGGTAGTTGTGAAGTTACAAAATAAACGGAAGGATCTCACGCCCTTAGTGGGACTTGCATCTTGTTGCTGCACCAGCACAGAGTGCCGTAGTCGCCTGCGGCTGAGCTGCAGGAGGAAGCAACCTAATTTGCGACTTGATGGGACAACCCAAATCCCCTCCTGAGACTGATAATCGCTCCACCTGGCATCCCAGCATCATCCCTCATTGCTGAGGACCTCGGTGGCGTGGGATGAGAGGAAGCCCTCCCACCTGCGGCATCAGAGAGCAATGTCTGCACCCCAGCTGCCCAGCACACTCCTCGCTGGTCCCTCCGAATCGGGGCTCGTTGCCCCTAGGAGGAGGAGATTTTGCTACGTGAAGTCCCGCGGAGGCCCAGCGAGGGGGTAGGGGAGTTACGAGCAAAAGCCGGCATTTGGAAATGGGAGGAAAAAAATCGCAGAAAAAAGCCGAGCCAGCACACAGAGACAGCTGCAGTCGCACACGCCCGCCAAGAACACCGCTTTCCCAGAAAATGAGGTTTTGATTCCTTTTCAATTTCGTTAAAAAATGACAAATAAATGTCTTAATATTAATAAAGAAAAAAATAGATCTTCCGTTGGTGTGAATATATAATGCGATTTGACATACAGAATGGAATTAAATTAGCGAAATACAATGGGCTGGAAAGAAGATCTGCTTTCCCTTAGAAGATTGGCATCGGTGTGGAACCAAAGGAGGGCATTTCACGCTGGGATGCAGCAGACTATTGCTCGTCACAAATTTCAGTTGGCTGCGTGCAGAGGCCACATCCTCAGGTGGTGGAATTTGGCACGGGCCCCCCCTCACCGGCATGGTGATGCCGGCTCCTGCCAGCTGAGGATCCATCCGGCAAAGCGCTTGTCATGCAAATTGCTAATGGGGGAGATGCGTCCCTGCGAGGGAACAACGATGTCCTGCTTATCTGTTTATCTCATATATAGAGGGGTATTTGGGAGCATCAGGGTTCGAAATCTCTGGGTGCAAGAGGTGAAAGGGTTGTGAGCTCAGATGGCCCTGAAAAGTGGTGCTTTCTCATCATCCCTGGAAGGTGGCATTGATGGAGACCAGACCTCAAGGCTTAATGCGAAGAAACAGCTAGAGAAAAGATGACTTGCCCCATAATCTGGAAGGGAACCCCAGGCAGAGGACAGACTTGAGAGCTCCAAATATCTTGGAAAAAAAAAGCAACCAAAAAAACCCAAACAGGTTGCCCAGAGAAGCTGTGGCTGCCCCATCCCTGGAGGGGTTCAAGGCCAGGTTGGATGGGGCTTGGAGCAACCTGGGCTGGTGGGAGGTGTCCCTGCCCAGGGCCAGGGGTCCCTTCCAACCTAAACCATTCTACGATTCTATAAAAGTTTGGACCATGAAGGCATTAGACCTTTCTGGGCAGTTTTGCATGGACAGACAAGGGCTGCACGGGCTCCTGCACTGGGTTGCTGCACTGAGGAAGGATTTTACATAAACGTCCATAGGTAGCAATTCTTGAACTGCTCTTATAGCAGTGCCCATTTCCCTCATTTTACTTATTTCCACAAAGTCCAATTTAAATGACAAAGCAGTGAAAAGTTGAGAGTCAAAAACCACACCAAGGGAACGGTGAAAGCACCTAAGGTTATCTCCTTCTGCAACTCCAACCCTCTGGAGTTTGGTTCATCTCTGCCGTGACAAATACCAACTGAATGTGACCGATGCTCTTCCAGCCAGCCCTGCCCAGGGACCGGCGCTGTCGGCTCCAGCTACCCAAACCCAGCAACTCACTCTGTCAGCCCCAAGCACCCATTTCCTACAGCCTCCCAGCCCGGTTGCATTGTTGCATCGTGTAATAGCGTATTGATTAGCCAATCACTCCAAATTTTAGTGCTGTGCCTACAAGGTAATTAAATTATCTGCCTTTGTTTAAATTGTAATTTTATTTACTCTTGATTCTACTATATAAAATTCTGCTGGCTTACAGAGTGTTATGCGTCTTATTAGTGCGTAACTCCGGTGCTAATTTTCAATACTCCATCACCATGAAGTATTAAGTAATTGCTACTGTTTATTCTTTGTGATTGCACTGCACTTCGGATCTGCACGCAGCATCGCAAGTACCCAGCGAGGAGCAGCGCGGGTCCCAGCCCTACTGCGCGGTGGATGCAGGCAGCGCGCTCCAGCTCTCGGCGTGCGCGGAATATCATTTCCCACTTTGGTTTTCTTCTCTTAGGCCGGTTGGCACATGGAAAGGAAAGCTTGCATTGTCACGCACGTGCTCTGGAAAGTGTAACCAAAGCTCTCAATTTATGTAGCCTGGTCCCTGAATTTCATTATGCGTTAACGCAGGGATGAGTCGGTGGAGGTGCAGAGCTCTGGACCATCTCTAGGGATTGAGTATTAACCAGCACCTACAGACATACACCCATTTGTGGGGGCAAATCCAGTCTCTCCCGCTGCAGCAGGATGGGGGGCCGCTCTGTTGGCTGCAGGTAAATGCATCGGTAAAGGTATCAAAGCCGGTTCCCCAGGGCATATTGCTGGCTCTGAAAGCCACTGGTGCTCTCAACGGCAGTGGTTAACGCAAAGGGAGGTTTGCATCGCGGAAATACGCTGGAGAGGCATCTGTTGCCACCCAGCCCTTCCCACCCTGGCTTTTTGGAGAAGGCATGGGAAGAAATGGAAAAAAAGACAGTCTGCTGGCCTCCAGCCCCGGGGCGAGCGCAGGAGCGATACAGCCGTCTCTGGAACGAATGCAGAGATTTTAGTGGGTTTAGATGGGTGTGACATGAATTATTTTTCATAATTAACGAGACTGTTGATTTTACATGGTAGGTGTTCAGGTACTCGGGTGATCCGTGGCTGTTAAACACCCAAACGTAATTCTAAATGCTGTTGATCTATGTCTGTTCTCAAGGGATAACTGATCTACATTTTGCTTCTCCCTCTACAATTAATCCCTGGATAATCTTATCTGCAAACACAAATTCAGTACCTGGAGGCAGATGAGTCACAGATCTGCAGCAGAGGTTGGGTTTAGAGATGAGAAGATATCTGGCGCAGCGGTGGGTACCTTCCCACCCCTCCAGCCTCTCCTCGGAGACGTCTCACCATGGGGTCATGCCCAACCCGGCTGCTACACAGCTCATTTGGACCATTTCTCCATCCACACGCACAACATCACCCCGCTGCAACCCAGGCATCATCTTGATCCTGCTGCTCTCCTCGCAAAGCCCTTCTGCATCATCCTCCCCCTCCTTCGCCCTTCTCCTCCACCCACCGGCTCCAGCACTCATCCAGGCTCTGAGCCTTTGCTCCCTTGTTAGCACGACGTCCTTTCCTCTGACCTTTGCAAATGCAAACTCGCCTTGCTCGCGTCCAGCCTGAATCCTAGCGCAAAGATCACCGTCTCACCAGGCTCTGCCCTCCTCGGCACACACGTCCTGCTCCTCCTGTCCCTTACGCCAGCTGATACCACGCTTTCCACCAGCCTCCTGTTACACCCTTGAACGCACACCTTGCTGCTTTCCTCCAACCCTCTGTAAATCTCAGCAAAGCCTCCTCCAGCTCTCCCTTATGCCTCAACACCCCCAAAACCTGCCGGCTGGCTGGGACTGTTTCCCCCCACGTCACCACTTTCCATCCTGATGTTTTCCCACGTGCCTTCATCCCTCTGCATCCTCTCTCAGAAGCTGTTTGGGCCAGGGGGCTGCTTTACTTCTGCGTCAGCCCCACGCCTCGTTCAGCGGGATGCTGGACCAGGAGGATGCTGTGCTGCACAAACCCTTATGGTAATACAAAAACAAATAATTACGACAATTATTAACGCACTTCAGCTGCCAAACAGTGAAAAATTAGCCAGTCACAAGGGCAGCAATGGCACTCGTTAATTCTGGGAAGGGGGCCACAGATATCTCCTATGAGGGATGTCCCGGTGTGAGCAGCCTTGCAAGGCTGCTGTTCCCAAGGCCGGGGTGCGATGGCCCGTCAGCGTCCCGCCAGGCTGGAAGCGTGGACGCCTTCGCTTCTCACCTCCTTAAGCACAGCCATAAATCAGAGCGGGGCTCGCCGCAGCCCTGTTTAACACCCGCCGATTTTACAAGGCATACAATAGTGCTTCCCTGTGCCTCGGAGACCGTAATTGAGTCCTTAGGATAAAGCCAACTAGTTTGGTCGTACTTTGAAATAAGTGTCAGTAGTTCATGCCTAATTACTCCTGAATTAGCTAGGTGATTCATCAGGTCTGATTATGAATGCATAATGAATTTACCAAATCCACATGTATTAGTGAGATATTAATTCCATACGAAATCCCACAATTCATTCATGTGCCATTTGTTTTCATTCCCTTCTTTTAATAAGCTAATTAGTCCAAATTATTTGTACTTCACTAAAGGCTTGAAACACATATAAGGAATGATTAGCTTAAAACTCAGTAAATGGGCAAGTATGGAGCCTACATTAATTGTGACGGGAGGTTCATAAAGAATTATTATCTCTCAGCCATCTCTGTTTTCAGTAATAATAATAATGTCTAATTGTGACAAGTGGATAAAACATTGTGAAGCCCCTAACTAATGCAGCTGTACATGAATTACTAAAATGAATATCTTAAGGCTCGACGCTTGCCTTTGAAGTCAAGCTCAGCAGAAAGTTTTGTCTCTCCCCGACGGAAAAGAAGACCACAGCTTTAGGGTGGATCCACCCTTTTTCTTTGCCAAGTCTCCCCTCCACCCCCAGCATGCAAAGAGCGAAGAAAAGGGGGTACACAGGGAAAAAAACCCCATGTCTACATCTTTCAGCTGTTCCACTGCTGGCTAGGATTGTGAAATTATAGGTATGCCTTGCCCTGCACACAGGGATGCATGAAATAAGGGGTCTGCTTGCACCCAGGCTCCCCCCGCTCACCCCCAGCAAATGCCTCCGACCCTCCGGAACATTTCAGGATGTGAATGAAGAAGGAGGAAAAGAAAACCTGGATTTTTGCCCGAGCACAGGAGGGATGGAGGCAGAACAAGAAACCAACAGGCAGGTGCTAACACCCTGCTCACAGCCCCCTTCGGAGGGTGCAGGTTTGGCAGGGACGAGGAGGGTTTTTTGATAGAAGGGAGGAAAAAGAAGAGAGGATTAGTCCCTTTCAGGGAGATATTCTTTCCCAGTGTCAAAACTCCCTCCCAGGCAAAGCTCCCTCCCAGACAAGGCTCCCTCTTTCTTCTCTTTTTATTTTCCTTCTCCCATTTACTTCTATTCAAAGCGGGGAAAAAAACCTCCTGCTGGCTACTGCTCTCCCAAGTGGGTCACACGGAGGCTTCCAAATGAGTCCTGCCAAAGCGCTGAACGCCCCGGTTCACTGGGGACTCCCGGTTTGGCAAACGTTTTGTTTGTTTTCCTGCAAACTTTGACTCGCTGAGAAATGCCACCCCTCCAGCCCCGCAGTCATCCTGCTCCCCCTCCTTCCCTCCTCTTCTTTTTGAAGCCAGACGGTCCCGGCCGCTTCCTCCTTCTCCCTGCTCCTTTCTCCACTTGCTTTTTTGCAAGGAGGTGAAGATGATGCGAAGGCTCACACCCGAGCCTGGAGCTATCGGTCCCCCTCAGGAAGGATGTGGGCAGGGATAGCGGCGGATGCGCCCGGCTGTGTGCATGGAGATGACTTGATATTTAGGGGTCTAAATGAAAATGCATACGAAAGTCTGTGTGATTGGGAAAAACACGTGAGCTTCATTACATTAAACTTGCGTCAGTGACATCAATCTATAGCCAACATCCTCCTCTGGAATGTGACTCCCGGCTGTTTTCTATCCGGTGGGAACGCACCCTCTCCCCGTGCCATTTCTCCTCCATCACACCCGAAGCCATGGCAGCAAAAGACGAGCACGGTGCAGAAAGAGCCTAAGAGATCCACCAAGAGCATGGGGAAGCTGCTCCCGCTTCAAGGACCCTGATCTCCTCTGCCGAGGGTCCCTTGGACGTCTTGGAGCAAAGGATGCTTTTTACAGCATTGCTGACCTTTGGGAGGGATCTTGCCCTAGTGCTCTCTCTATTTCCATTGGGAAATTGGCAGGTAGCAAGGGACGAGTTGCCCCTGTCCGGCATCCCTTCAATGTGATGCGCAATTTTGGAGCTGGACGTATATATTTTATTTATTCCCACTCTAAAATCCAAGTCTAATGCCTCGGAGGAGAAGAAAACGAAAGAGAAGTGTACAGTGAAGGGGGAAGAAATGCAAGTAACTGATTGATTGACTTTCCAGGTGCTTTGCTCGGGAGCCCCCGGAGGCAAAAGTCTCCCTTTGACTCTCAGACTCAAAGCCATCGATCTCCTCTTAAAACTCCTCCTTTGCACGTACAGCACAGGTAGGTGTTGCTGCGTGTGATGAAAGATGCACATCGCCGTGATCAAAAAGCGCACGCCTGTCTACGACGTTAAAAAACATGAGGTGAGCGGCGTGGGGTAAGCGATGGAGGGTTCACACGGGGGAAGCCATCCTGCATGGCACGGAGGAGGCATGAGCGAGAGGAGAGATGCTCTTGCACACGGGAGGGATGGAGCAGCTCCTGGCTCAAAGTGGACCCTCGACTTACTCTCTTGTGGGACCAGGAGTCTTACAGAATCCCAAAAAAATGGGGGTTTAGGCTTATCTCCAGCCCAGGGACTCAGTTACTCTCATGTTGTCAGTGTTAGGTTGGTGGTTGGACTGGATGATCTTAAAGGTCTTTTCCAACCTAGACCATTCCATGATTCTATGATTCTATCTCTTCCTCAGATTCCCCAATGCAAGACTGCAGAATTATGGAATACAAGACTCCAGGGACGTTCGAAACCCAACAAAGTTATTGACTTCTGACACCCTGGAGGTAACGGCACCCTAGCCAGCAGGCAAACCCTATAGCAAACTACTCAGCACAGTTAACAATATGCAACATATAAGACCATATAAACAGTATGCATCCTGTAAACACCGAACACTGGTAGCCGAGTGCAGCATTTAGATGTTGACCCACCCTCTGGAAAGGGCTGCTTGAAGGCAACTGCTCTGGAGAGAAGGTGACCACAATATTTAAGACCAGGAGTGGGTGACTTTGGACAGAGATGGGCAAGGCATCCAGCCTCAGCACCTACCACGTCCAAGAGAAGTAGGTAAAAAGACGGGATTTCTGCTCAAAGATATTCTCCAAGTGCGGCTTTTGGGTATGTGTGCATGCAAGACGAGGTGATGGGGTGGGGATTAACGGGGCTGAGAATACTCCGCAAACCCCCAAGCCAGCCTGCAGTGAAACCAAACGGCGGTTTCGTTTCTTCAGTCAGTTTTACATTAACGACCCAGTTGTTTAGGGCAATTTAGATCAGCCCATCGCAACCTTGGAGAGCTGCGCCTCGCAGCTCTGCTCTTTCACAAGTGCCGGCAACTTCCGTGCCGACGTCTGTGGCGGCAACAGCCCTATCTGGCTGATACAAGGAGACACCAGTTTGATTTAATTAATTCTTTCGGAAGTTTTTTCTCAGGGCTTTTCCCCCCTCTCCTGAAGAAGTCTGAGCAGCTAGGCAGGATTATGGGATTTCGGGAGCGCTCCACAAGGCAAACCGACAGTGACACAAAACCTCCATCACTAAGAAATGGTCCTGCCACCCTTCCCCGGCTCCTCCCCACCCCAGCGCTGACCACACCGGCAAACCACGTGGCTTTGACATCCAACCTCATCCAGCTGCATCCCAGGGCGCGTCGGGGGTGCAGCGGTGCTGTGCAGAAGACTATCACAATTAAACAGCGGTGCTCATCAGCTGGCGCTTGCGTAGGGTGCTAACGTGTCCCGAGATGCGTTTTCCCCTGATAAAAAGGAGAAAAGTCACTCCTAGAAACTCCAGTTCCATCACCAAGAGGGGTGACTGACAGCCCTCGAGCCTTTAAGGCAACCAGCACTCCCAGCCCTTACGTAGAAAGCCTGGGGGGTTCACAGTTTTTTCTGCGACCACTCAGAGCAGCCCGAGATGAGATAAGATAATTTAATTTGGCACTATCTTCTCCTACCTATCCGAACAAAACGAGCATGTAGGGTAAAAAGCAGCGACGCCGTCTGATTCCTCACCATTTGGGGCTGATTTAACTCCCCTGGACGCCCCTGAAACCCCCAGTGCAGAATCTGCCCAGCTCAGCGCAGCGCCGAGGCATACAAAATATTCCAAGCGAATAAAATATACAATAGGAGGTTAAAAGGAATAAAAGCAATCAGGCAGTCTGCTACTAATGAATTCAATAGCAGCAAAGCCCATTTCCTTCTGTTGGTTTTCTATAAACAATTTACAGAATAAATGTATTTTTGAGGTATACAAATTGGTCTGTATTAAGATGCTTGATAAACAGTTTCTGGGTAAAGACAGGCTATGAAAGCCTTCAAGTACTTCCTGAAATGCTAATATATTTGTGCGCACCCTCACTTTTAACTGAGATGAAGCGTTTTGTGCCGGGAGTGAGTTAAAACCCTGCGTGAGGTTTGCGGGAGAGAATTATGGCAGAGCTGGAACGAAACCCAAAAGACTGTATGTAATTAGATGGAGACGCACGGTGCCAGTTGATGCAACACCACCTCGGATTTGCAAAATAAACATGTATTATTATGCGTAAGAGAAGACATAAATAATAAAACACTGCGATATCCAGGTGAGAAGTTTTTTCCAGGGCAACCTGGCAAAGTTGCATTGATTTTGTTGCGGCTTTGCTGGTTTTCTCCATTTATGAAGTGGAGAAACACCCCAGTTTCAGCATCACTTTAAGCCAAAATTACACTTAAACTACCCGAGGCGCTGTTGCAATTTCAAAAAGCCCCTAAATTGTGCTTTTTCCCCCCTGCCTGGCCATTTGATGGCTGTCACCCTTGCAGGGTTGACTGGGGTAAATGGCATTTGACCTGGTGGGTTCGTGACTCGACGCAGCAGCCCCGCGCGTGCGGGATGTCCCCACTGCCACACCGTCACCCTCCTGCCTGAGAGTACATCCAATATCTGCTTTAAGAGGTCTGGAGAAAGAGGGAGAGAGGAGAAATGATGAAATCCAGCTCGCAGTCAACGGAATCTTACCCTGCAATGTCTGAGAGGCAAGAAAAATTACCCATCGTATACGAAATGGCTCGCTCTGACGTCTCTCCTGTCCCTCGGCGAGGTTTTTAGAAGTCTATAAACCAGAAGATGGTGGGGAAAGCAGCCCAGGAATATAATGAAATTCTAATATCCGAGCCACCATGGTGGGAAGAGCAAAGGATGGCGCTTAATGCAAGAAACATGCGCTGAGCCGGCAAAATTTAGGCTGCCACCATCTCCCGGGGCGGCTGGTGGCGGGGAAACGTGCTACTGGCACCAGTAACATTTTCCAGGGCGCGGAGGAGGAGGATACGACTGCACCTTTGGCAACCTTTAACTCCTAAATCCATCAGCTCTTGAAAATAAGATAGAGACTCATCGTGTTTTGATAACTCCATGAGAGCCTGTAGACATTATGCTAATTCTCGGGGAGCGCTGTGAAGAATAAGGCCAGGACACTGAAGGCAGGGAGTTTATAATTGCTTTTTAATATATTTTCTGAATTCATTGTGCATGCGCTATCTGTCCCAGGGGCTGAGCTGGCAGAGGGGACAATGTCAGGTGGAATAAATAGGATCTCATAACTTTAGTCATTCTGTATTAAATAGCGTCGAGCAGCACAATAAACAGAGGGACTGGGAAGCACATGCAATAAGGAAATAATTCAAGCACTGTGCATGCAAATCTTTCTCTCTCAGATCATCCTCATTAATCACCTCATGCTCATTTATACACTTAAAGAAGCTATAAACAAAGGCAGAGATGGTTTCTCTCATTATTAGTTTTTTTTATTGAGTTAACTTCCAGAATATTTTATAATAATAGTCATGGCTGGTGATGGAGTTGCCGGCTCTAACCAGCTCATAAAGTTCCCCCTGCTCCTCCTGTCTTTTTGTGATATAGGTAGTCATACAGAGATTACGAAGCTTATTGAGTAAAAAGAGGGAGACGCGACGGCAGCTCTGTCATTTCTCCTGCCTTTGGCTTGTTGAGGCTCCAGCAGGCACCAGGGGTTCAACGTTTTGCTATCAAGACAGAGAAGGTGGGGAGAAGGGAGGGGGGAGATGGATGAAGCCCCAAATCCAAATCCAAACAAGCTGTTAATTCGTGAAAACTCCCCCCGCATTTCCAGCCTCCTGCGAAAATCAGAAGAAATATTTAGATCAAAACAACCCCCCCCTGTTTCCCTTTGCTGAAAGACTCGGAGCACTTGGGGCCGCACCAGGACCACGGCACACAGATGCTATCACCGGATGGTGACGCGGTGACAATTTTGGGAGCCTGCGGACACTCTTCTGCAGCCTACATCATTCGAGGAAAGTATTTTTGATTTTTGGTGACACTCTGCCTTGTATCAAGTAATGCTGCACGTCTCCCCCCTCTCTGGAGAGGTCACGGCTCATTTCTTAATTATTAACTGCTGCTGTTATCTGTATGAAGCAAGGCAAAGCCTGCAGTTTAGTTTTAGGAAAAAAAAAAGAAGAGAAGCTGCAGAAGATGCTCTGTCCCTTCGGGGTAACCGCAGAAATAAGGGGATAGGGAAATAAGGGCAGCCCTCAACCTCCCCTCGCAACCACCTCTACCCCCTTGGCATCGCTCACTCCCTTCAGACTCCCTAAATCCCGGCCAATATATCCTGGAGTGCCTCATACATAACTCTGTCAAGTAAGAAGATTAAGTGATGTTAACTTAGTCTAATATGAGGCTCGGTAATAAATTTCATTAGAAGCTGCTGGAAGCGGGCGACTCCGCGCCGCGGCGGAGTGTCAGGTGGTTGGCAGCGCTAACGTATATCTCAGGGAACTTATCATCTAATTATAAAGGATAAAGCATATTTTTTCAATGTGGTTACATGCGGTAATGAAGCATGCAGAAAGCCACGCAAGATAGATGGGCACTTTTCACTGCTGAAGCTGAAAACTTGCTTAACTTAATAGTCTATTTATTACATTTATTCCCCGAGCATACATGGCCTGCCTAATATCCGCCAGTTCATCCCGTGCTGTGCAATTAAAACTACTGCAACGCATTTGGAGGTAGCCGGCAGGACCCGGAGGAGTCCGGAGGAGACCTGGAGGGGGACCCGGCATGGTTGGGAGAGGGGTTTAAAACCCTGGGAATAAACAGAGGTCAAAGGCTGGTGCTCCAATGCGCCGTGCAGCGCCTTTCCTTCCCAAAGGCATCCCTTGGAAAAGGAGATTTGTCCATTGCTGGGGTTTTTTTCCCCGTTACAGAGGGATCAAGTCACAGTGGGGAGTTTGGTGCTAGGATATAACCAGACCGCGCTTCCACGAGGCAATGCATTCCCAGGCATCTTGCTGTCCCTCACCCCCAAAAATGGGAAACTTCTACGCAAGCTCAGGGAGAAAATTATGCTAAATTCCATTTTTCGATGGCAATTTTGCATCCAGCCCTACTTATCCACTCTTAATCCATTTGTCACAACAATCGCCCGAAAACTTTTCTCTCCAGCGCCTCCAGAGCTGAGAGAGAGGGATGAAAAGTAAACTTATGCAAGGACAGGGGTTTAAGCATCCCATTAAGATTAACTTATCTGCAGTAATTGACTTAACGAGGGGATTTTTAATGCTTTTCAAGGTTTTTTGGAAGACAGTTTTGCAGCAGACAGCAGTAAAGATGCTCCTAAAAAAAAAAATATGTATATCGTGCGAGAAGTCCATAGCTAAGGCTTTCTAAGGCAGTGATTCCAGGGGATTTAATAAGAATGTAATTTGTATAATTAACCATTCATCACTGTCAATTTCATTAAATGAATGCCAGAAATATTACCTTCACCAGCACGACCTAACAGGATTGGAATATATTATGTGAAAAATGAACACTTAGTGGGGTTTTTTTTCTCTCTCTTGCTTTCCCTGCCTGGGCTCGGGCTGTCAGAAGGAGATTTGCAAGGCTGTGAAATAATTTAAAACAGTAGTAAATGAAAATGACTGAAGAAAATGTGTGGATTTTGGTAACTAACCCTCATCATTATATATGAAGGTTCAAGTCAAAATGTTTTCACTCGTTCAAAAAATAAATGACTGGAGGAGCTCCCTTCTGCCAAGCTGCGATGCTGGGGAGCCATCTGTTGAGGTCCTCAAGGCATCTCCTGCAGGGTGGAGGCAGCCAAAAAAGGGCTTTTCGGGGGAAAAAATGCCTTCCCAAACCCTTAATTTTGGTTATTTCTATTTAGGGGGTAGAGGGATGGATGGCAAGGGGTTTGGAGTCAGCACTGGGAGAGCATAGCAGGCATTTCTCATTCACCTCTGTTGGGTACGGAGCAACCCCCGCTTCGTCCTTAATCTCAAAAAAGCCACATTTCTCCCAGAAATAATAAAGGAAGATTTCCTGGGCAGGTCTCACAGCTTTCCCATTGATCAGCCATTAGAGGGCAACATCTCACAAATCCATCCTAACATCAAAAAAACCCAACCTAACCCACACCAAGAGAGGGTGGGGGGAACCGAACATCCCAGGACAATTATTTCCATTGGAGGCGCGTGGGGAAGGGTTGAGATTTTTACCTTTGGACAAGTTTAACAATCTCTTCAGATGTGAGGAACAGGGAGGAACCGGGAACGCAAAGTTGGCTTCCCCCCCCCCTTTTTTTCCTGTGGGTTTCTGTGCTTTTGTAGCGTTTGAAATGCAAACGAAGATTTTGCGAAAATATTCATTTAACAGGTCTTGGTGGCTGTGATCACAAGGAAGAGGAAGGAAGCGATGGAGGAGCAGCTAGACAGACAGATGGGATGCTGGAGAGATGAAAGGATGTTTGCAGACCAAGAAACTGAACGTTTCTAGATGCTTTTTGGGATAAATTCCCCATCAGGGCACAGAGGAGACTTCAGCTTCATTATAATTAAGAGCGCGTAATGAAAATAAATACCAGTGATATTTAAAGAATGTGAAACCTCAATGCATCTACAGTATCATCCTGCGAAGAATGCGGCGGCGAAGAACGGCCGACAGAGAAAATCGATTCCCTCTCTCCCTGCCTTGCGAAAATTTCGAGCTTTCTCATGAAAACAGAAAACTGCCTCTTTTTTTCCTTGTTTTTAATAAGATGCAAAGGTTTTGCAGAAGCCGAGTGGCTGGCTCCTCCGTCCCTCCCCATAGAGCTGATGCAGAGAGCTGGGGACTCCCCAGGAGCAAAGCGTCCCCTCTCTGTCCCCACCGTGTCCCAAGAGTCCGTGGCTATTTTTCAAGGCAATCTCATTTTTTCCTCATTTGCAACAACAGCGTGTTGCTGCTCTCTGGCTTCAAAATCCAGAACAAATCAACATTTCAAGTCAAAATGTCAATTCAAAACAAATGTTTTCATTTAATTTCCTGTTAAAATGTCATGGCTGCTAGGTTATTTTTGGTTGGGAGAAGAGAGAGAAGCTTCGAAAAACACGGCCTCAAAATGAAAAAAAAAAGTAAGTCCAGGTGAGGAGACAGTTTCCTATTGCGTTTTTCCACGTGGTCCTGAGACAACCCCACTCATCCCAAACCCCTTTAGATTTCCCATGGCAAGAGCGAAGATCTTCCCACTAAAAGACATCCTGGGAATGAGATTTTTCTGCTTGAAGTTTCTTCTGGGGAAAATGTGAGGTTTCCAGCTGGAGGTATTTTGCCCGCAACAAACCAGGGGGATGGTTGCCCCATACGGGGACCCTGCCTGCCCGCTCCTGGTGCAGATCTGAGCTGCTCCTGTGGAAACAACTTCACCTTTTCCCACCTTGAAGCAGCATTTTGGACTTTCTCGCCCAAATACATGACTGGGCACCCTCAGCACTCCTCCAACGCCTCCCTGCGGGGCCTGCACAGCTTCCCACCCAGCTTTCTGAGCCCTCCACCACCTCTTTTGCCTGCAGCCCTGTAGACCCAGCCAAGGGCTTGAAGGCCAAGTTGGCATCAGCCTGCAGCACAAAGTCAGGTCCAAAAAGTATTTGGAGCCACATCACACAGAGGAAGCTTGGGTTAGGGGTTATCTCAGCCATCCCTGTGCTACCCCACCACGAAGTCCAGAAGACCCCGGGTTGCATGTCTCTCCTGACATCACCCAAGGTCTTGCAGATCCAAGCAGGGAGCCTGTCCTGCCGTCTCACCTCCCAGCTGCAGCACTGACCACGAGCCCACTCGGGCACCAGGCACATAATAGCCACCATAATTCACAGCGCTACGCAAGACAGACAGTAATATCGAGGTTGCTATTAAAACCTTTATGATTTTGTCATTGCAAGAATATACATTGATTTGCAAGACGATGATTATTATTACTATTTTATTTCCGTTTTAAATCCAGGAGGGAAAGCAAAGTGAAGCAGAAGCATCGTGTCAGATAAAGCACCAAGGAAAGACAGAAGCAGGGTGCGAGCTGGGATGCAATGTTTATGAGGTCTGTCTTTTTTTGTGTGTGTTCCCGGGTTCCCATGCCTCTCCGCTGTCAACCCCGGCATGCCAACGACCCTTTTGATTAAAGACGCCAGGCAAGAGAAAAGTGCTGACGGCAGCCCAGGAGCATCCACAGCATCAGTAGGGTCCCTCCCACCCCAGCCTGGGCATCACACGCCATGCGTTCCTGTGCAACCTGCTCTAAGGTGACCCTGCTCTGGCAGGGGGGCTGGACTAGATGATCTCCAGAGGTCCCTTCCAACCCTATGATTCTATGATTCTATGAAATGATGAAATGGCAGGGCTGACCCATCGCACGGGGAACTGAACAGCCATGCCAGCCCCGACGGGGCTCCTGGTGGTGTGGAAAAGCAAGGCTGAATGCAGCACGGGACCACGCATTGCTCCAGCATGGCTCATCCTTCCCCGAGGCCAACGCGCATGGGAAGGATGGAGAAAACTTTGGGGTCTTCCCCCTGCCCTGAGCCGGGAGAGAAACTGCAGTTTCGTATTCAGCGGTGAAGGATGGAGCGAGAAATAAATACGTAAAGGGATGGGAGAGAAGAATTTATTGCCTGCTAAAGGTGCAGAGCATTTAAATTTGAGAGATAAATAATTTTATTTATGTTGATGTCAAAGTAAAGAAGATACATTACTTTCTTAAGAATAACTCCCGTCTCCTCGGGCTGGTCAATGCTGAAAGGCACGTAATGATTTTTTTTTTATTATTTTGATTTCTTTTCCCCCGTTATACATGAAGATGAATGTGCGCTAACGGCATTGTATTGTCACAGCTGTAAATTAGGGGAGCAGGGAGAGATCGTTCCATACCCCCCTCTCCGCCTTCTGAGCTGCATTGTCAAACTTCTTCCAAACTTGGGCTGCGAGCTGCGCTTTTTCCTTCTCAGAGAAAATCCCTCTCCCCATTTAAACATTTTCAGTAGATTCTCCTTTTCTCACTTCTAATGTGACATGACATAAAGGGTATCGGCTGCTAAAGGTTGGCAACGCTCAGGTGGAATGAGGAAAATGGGGGAAAAAAGAGGAAGGGGTGGGGGGGACCAAGGGCAAGGGTGGGGAAATATATTCAGAAAAAGGAAAACAAAGAGCCTTGTGGATTTGTCTGACTGGAAGTAGCAACGCTGGGGGGACCTTTCTCCTGCTGGGCTTGGTGATGTCAACAGCTCATTTATGGGGGAATTAGGAGAAATGCCAACAAGCAAACCAACCAGGGTGGGAAAAAGAATAGAAAGGAGACAAAAAAAAAAGAAATAGGAGAAAAAATAATAAATAAACTGTGGTTGAAATGATTGGTGGGGCGAACGCATCCTTGACTGCCTCTCTAGCCTTATCTGGCAGCACCACTCATGCATCTAATCGCAATTAAATTGCAAACAGAGGTTGTAATCCAGCCCTGAAAGAAAGAAGTGAAAACCTATGCGGCCGGGGGGGAGGCACAGGGTGGGGGGACGAGCGCCGCGATGCTCTCCCAGCTGCCGGCAGCGTTGGCACGGGCAGGGAGCGGGGAGGTGAGAGGAGATCGCTGCCGGGGGAACTCCTGCCAGGGCTCCCAGGGGCGAGAGGAGGGGTGAGAGAGCCAGGAAGCGCCGCTAAATCCCCTGTCGCAGCCTCCCAAACCTGGTTCCCATCAAGGAGCCGCTTAAAGAGCATCGGGGTTGGTGCCTGAGCATCTTCCTCCCCAGCGCGCGCTACAGTCTGCTGCGTACAGCAAATAAACAAACGCAGCCTCCCACGTTCCCTCTGCACGGCTGGGATGCGAGCGGGAGCCCAATGGCGCCAGAGCAAATCGTGCCAAACGAGCCTCGCCTGAAAGAAAATGCGGATGGCCGTTTTTCCGCTGGCTTGGAGGGCACCTTTCCCCAGGAGAGAAGATGCGAATGGCTTTGCAGGGTCTGAGAGCTGCCCCTGCCCACGCTGCTGCCCCTAAAATGTCAGACATACCAGCCTGTGCCTCAAAATGATGCCAATGTACCTAATCGCCCCACCAAAGCAGGCCAGGGAGAATGGGAGAGTTTTTGAGAGGCTGAGGTGCTGCTGGAGGTGCCCATTGCAGCCGCCCACTTTGCTTTTGCAACTCCAGGACTGACGGCAAAGCACCGAGGGCATCGTCAGCTTTGTTTTCCCACGCATCCCTCCCATCCCTTTGGTGAGTAGGGTGGGCAAATGCGGAAAGACGGCTGTTAAGTGCAAACAGCGGCAGCATCTAAGAAAACCAGCTTGGGAGATGGAGTTGGATGAACCCCCGGTGCTTCTTCCACCACCTCCAGGATGCTGACGGCACCCGCCTGGAGAGGGGCAGAGTGATGGGGTGTCCAAGACGTTGGAGAACGAAACGGAGGATGCGACGGAGAGACGTCAGTTTTGGGTACCACCCCACAATGAGGCAGAGACACTCTGACCTCTAGGAGCCTGAGCAGCTCCCGATAGCAAAACCCACCCTGAAAAGCCGCGTTTTGGTTCCTCTGCTCTGTAAAGGAAGGAACAAAAGAGACCCGAGGGCCCCTGGCAGTGGCTGCTCGCTGCGAAGGGTAAAAGCTCACCCCTACCCGGCAAACAGCCTTGACCTACAGGCAACTTCATCAACGATGAACTCCCTTCCCAAGTCCTGAATTATTTATTGCTCCCACTTTTCATATTTGATTTGCAGCCAGCATATTTTGATGTCAATTTAGACCATGCAACTTACTTGAATACTTATTTTATTTCTCTGTCTCCCCACTTATAGGTATTTACGAGACAGATAGGAGTCCTCAGGCTTCGGTTCGCCTCTTAAAATCTGGCTGGGTTTGAAGCAAAGGATTTTGACAGGGCTTTTAAGACAGCAAAAGGGAAAATAAACATATATACATATGACACCAAGCCCAGGCTTGTGTCTCAAAAGTGGTTTTCATTCAAAAGGTGCTGCCATCCCACCTTGCTGCGAGTTTGGTAAAGAGCCAGGGAGAGAGAAAGGAGGATGCAGTACCTTGGGAAACACTCGGTTATGGGTTAGGACTGGCTCCTGCTCTCCACGAGCATCATCCCAGTGTTATCGCGGCAGCTGGGTGAAAGTTTTCATCCAATTTATCTTCTTCTTTCCAAGGGGAAAGAAAAGCTGACGCGGGACTTTGTGAATCATCAGAGTACTCTGTTTTCAGATATTTTTTTTTTCCCCCTAATTCAGAAAACTCAACAAATGGCCAGTGGCAATGTTTTCAAAACGAAGCGACTGTGAAGTGAAAAATAAACTGTTGGGAAATAACCCCTCAACATTGAAATGAAATGTGCTAACTTGTTTTTTTTTTAAAAAAAAAGGGAAAAAAAGGTGTGAGCCATCCCAAATTATTCCTGTTTAACTCCTCAGCACACCAAATATTGAAAATAAAAACCGAATCAACACAAAAAGAATGATTTTGGTGGAAATTAGTTTACAATTAGCCATTCCCTTTGTTGCTGGCCTTGGGAGCTGCCTGCTCTCCCTGCTCCCTACTGCTACAAGCATGCTTGAAAACGTCCCTGGCGAGCTGGAGAAACCCAGAAATTGCCAAGTCTCACCCCAAATCAGCCTCCCAAGGGCTGATCTCACAAGAAATCCCACGTTGCACCCCTGGGTATCCCCACCCATGTGGGGAGGGTTCTGCATCACCAGCAAAACCCCTGCAAAAGCCCCATCAGCGTCTTTCCCTCCTCCTAAAAATCAGTTTTAACGACGTTTGTGAAGTCCAAACAAGTCAGGATTTGGGCAAAACGGCAAACGGCTGAGGCTGGAAACAGCATCGCCAGCGTAAAAATTGGTCCATGGAGCACAGATGGGAGGGAGAGGGTAATCTTCTGGAAAAGCCTCTAATTGTCTGCCCACACTAATAATTTCAGCGAGCGCTTCCCCCCCCCCAACACACCCCTCCCCGCGTATAATTACACCGCTCCATCTGTCTATCAGCAGGTTTTTTACAGCTCCGTACGGCAGCCGGGCTCTCATCCGCGCCGCCAGACGAGGGGTTTGGGTGGTTGGTTTTTTTTGAAGATTTAAGGATGCTTCTGACACTCGTCCTAAAGACAAGGCTCTGGGGAGCGCAAATCCTTCTCCCAGGCCGGCTAAGGCTCTATTAAAAACAAAAAAAGTCATATAATGGCTATGAGCACCGTTACGGTGCCAAAGCAGGAGCGGCGGGAGGGGGTCTGTTTTCAGCAGTTTGCCATTGCTTTAGGGTTGGTTTTTTTTTTTTCTTTAGGAAACCCTCCTTTTTTTTAATTCGCTCCCAGTAAATCTGGCCACCCTACAAGAGCTATGCGCCACTGGCTGTTGAGTGAGCTGAGATAAAAACCCACGTGGGAGTGCTGGAGCTTTAGAGGTGTAAGGCAGAGAGTCCAGGAGGGTTATTTTGCAGGTATGGTGTGGTTTGGTTTATTTCCCTCCCCGTCTCCTGCCGCTTTCCCACAACAAGGAGGTGAGGATGCTCTAACCGGGGAGATTTGGCACCATGGGCTTGCCTCCAGCCCCGTTCCCCAGGCGAGGTGGGCCGTCGCAGGGCTCGACACAGCTTTGCAACCCACAAACTTCAAGTGAATCCCAGCAGAGAGGGTTGAGGTCCACCACGGTCAGAGATAACCCAACAAAAGCCACCTTCATCCCAAAAGAGCCTCTGAAAACGGCGGTATCTCTCTTTGCAAGAAGAATAAATATATGAAAAATACACTTGTATACAGAAACCCACACTGCACCAGGCATAAAAGGGCTGTTTGAACAAGGTAGCTATAGTTAAATTATCTCCATGCATTTCAATCATTTTGCAACATCAAGACTCATTTTTCAATATCATGGTCCTTTTGAGGATAAATGAATTGCATGATTTATGGTGGATTTTTTTTTTTTTTTTAGACTCCCTTTCAAGAGGAATTTCTGGATGAGGCACGTCAAAAGCCATCCGTCCGCTTGTCCACCCCAAACACCGAGATGTCACGCTGCAGTATGCCAGCACGCTTGTCAACAGGGAGGGAAAAGAGAGAGAGCGCCCAGGAAAGGCAAATTTCACCAGAAATTAGGCTGTGCCCCAAAAACCGCTATTAGTCTGAGCCGACGAGGCAAACCTGCCAGTCCCGGGAGGGGTGAGGAGGAGGGTGGATTGTCTCAAATCCACGGAGAAGTTTTGGGAAGCACAAGCTGAGCGGTGGTACCCGAGCAGAGCACCCTCCCGCGGGGCAGGAGCAGCTCCCGCCAGGGCTCTGCAGTCAATAGGTGTGCGCCAAAATCCGCTCTTTTTTCCCCCCAAACTGCCTTGGCTAAATCAATGTGATAATATTCTAGCTGCTGTGCTGCAGGTGGGGAATAAAGCACAGCAATAAGTTGTTTGGAAGATGTCCAGAGAAAGAATAGGACTAGAAAAAAAATAAATGCAATTTTTACCAACTTTGCTTCAACTGAAACTTTCCGGAATCCGCTCATTTTACCCCTGAAGGTGACTGCGCTTCCATCAAGGCTGCATTAACACGATGACTTGACAGATTCCCGTGTGACTGGGCTTTTTGAGGGCTTTCTTTTCATCCAAACAGGTTTATTCAAGCTTTTTTTCTTTTTTTTTTTTTCTTTTCCTGGGATAGTAAACTTCAGAAGGGATTCTCTTAATCCGCACAACTAATTGGATGCAACAGCTCTCACCGACTATCAATAATAACCCGGGCAGAGTCTAGTGATCTAATGATATCATGATCTAATGCTTTCTGGCAGCAACGCCCAGGGGCTCCCAAAGTTTCAGGGATGGTCAAAACTCCTTCTACAGCCGATAGCTTATTCCTACCCTTGATTTGGACTCCTGTGAAGCTGGATTAGACCCCAGCTCTCTCTGTTTTGGCTAACCTCAGAAAACATCATCCACCTCCTGATTCTCTCGCCAGGGTCAGAGGGGGTCCATTAACCTACTGCTGCCCTGATGCACGTTAGCATCCCTCGCTGCAGCTCTGCGATGCTGCTCATGCAAAGCAAAACAGCCTCCGAGACACAAATTACATGCGTATGTTTTCAGTCTCCCGGAGTGGTCCTTGTGTAAGCAGCAATACACGTCACTTCGGCACACACAGTCGGGCACGGGGGAAATAAAGGGTATTTTACACCAGCGTAAAAGGTAATAATACATCATGGAATCACAGAATGGTTTGGACTGGACGGAACCTAAAGCCCACCCAGTGCCACCCCCTGCCCTGGGCAGGGACACCTCCCACCAGCCCAGGTTGCTCCAAGCCCCATCCAACCTGGCCTTGAACCCCTCCAGGGATGGGGCAGCCACAGCTTCTCTGGGCAACCTGGGCCAGGGGCTCACCCCCCTCACAGCAAAGAATTTCTTCCTGATATGTAATCTAAATATCCCCTCTTTCAGTTTAAAGCCATTACCGCTCATCCTGTGGCTCCCCTCCCTGATCCAGAGTCCCTCCCCAGCTTTCCTGGAGCCCCTTTAGGGCCTGGCAGGGGCTGGAAGGTCTCCCCGGAGCCTTCTCTTCTCCAGGCTGAACCCCCCCAGCTCTCTCAGCCTGTCCTCCCAGCAGAGGGGCTCCAGCCCTCCCAGCATCTCCGGGGCCTCCTCTGGTCCCGCTCCAACAGCTCCGTGTCCTTCTGCTGTTGGTGCCCCAGCGCTGGAGGCAGCACTGCAGGGGGGTCTCACAGAGCGGAGCAGAGGAGCAGAATACCCCCCTCGTCCTGCTGCCCACACTTCTTACCCGTTGGGTTGGAGAAATTGGGATTGCAGCATTTCTTCCCCCTTGGCAGCACCCCAAGATCAACCCTCCCCGGCTCACTTGGTGCCCAGCACTTCTCAAAGGGAGCCTCAGCACGCACCCCCACGATGTTGGGTTTCACAATTGCAAATACATCAAAGGAGATGGAGGAAAACATCCATGACCTCCTCCCTCTTCCCAAGCAAGATGCAGGGAAGTGCTTTGAAATTTGAGAGGCAGCTGAAACAATCATCATTTGAACCTCTGGACCCTCTGCCCCAGGGGGTGTGCTCTGTCCCGTGGCTCTGAAGCCACAAACTACACTCTCCACACGCCCACACGTCTCCCCAGCCCATAAATAGATATATATTTATCCCTACAGTCACCGTGTTTCTTCCTTCCCCCCTTGATAATGTTTATCACATTTTCTCCTGGCAAATTGCAGCGCTGCCTTGCTTTTGAAAGGAACTAAATGAGCCTGTGAAGTCAAGCATTGGAGAGTATCAAAAAGTCTGAAATAAATAATATCAGAATAATGATCCTCTAATAGCACAGATTGTTTGCTGCTGTCGGTTACTTTTTCTCCCCCCCCCCGTTGTTGTTTGTGCTAAAAGAGCACCCGGTTGGGATCCTTGTTTCCTTTTTAAAAGCTGCATTAAAAGGGGAAATAATTAAATTTCGATTAAAGCCAGCAGTTGCTCCCCTGCCCGGCCTCCCATTTTCTTGCAAGGCGAAAATGTACCCAATGACGATGTTTTAAAAGACGAGGCCGACCCTGGAGGAACCGAACTGTCTGGATAATGGAGCAGGGGAGCCTTCGGCCTTCACATCAGCAAGACAAAACTTCAGCCAGAGCAATCGCCGCAGCTTGTTGCGAAGCTCTTCCTTCTCCACAGGGTACCACGGTCACGCAGATGCTTGGAGGGATTTCTGTTTTTCATAGAATCACAGAATCATAGAATGGTCTGGGTTGGAAGGGACCTTAAAGATCATCTCGTTCCACCCCCTGCCCTGGGCAGGGACACCTCCCAGCAGCCCAGGCTGCTCCAAGCCCCATCCAACCTGGCCTTGAACCCCTCCAGGGATGGGGCAGCCACAGCTGCTCTGTTCCAGTGTCTCATCACCCTCAGAGTAAAGAATTTCTTCCGAATATCCAATCTTTTCCCCTCCTGTGGGTTTCCAGCACTGCACGAGCAACTTTTCCCAATGCCAAATGTGATTTCCAATAAATAATCAAGTGAAAGGCGAAGCTGGTAATTCCCTCCCTAAACTGGGGGAGGAGGATGCTCGGTGGCAGCGGCTGCCCTGGGATGGACACGGGGGCAGGTACCAGGCAAACAGCTCTCCCCAGCGTGCAAACCTTCCTAATGAAAAGTGAATGAGCCCTTAAAGCTCCCGTTAGCATCAGCCTGGATAAGAGCTCAGGGAAATCGCTCCTTAAGTGGCACTCTCGATGAATAACCATCACCTTTCGTATTTATTAAGGCGCAGCCTCCTTCGTCTGGGCACCGAGACGAGGGCTGGGAACTCCCACTGCGCCAAGGAAAGGCGGTGGGAAAAAAAAATAACCCACATGTAATTAAGTGTCTCAAGTAAAGAGTTGATTTAGATTTAATAAGAATGTTATTCTAAGTCAAACAAATGCCAATTGATTATTAAGAACCTCATTACTGGAGTGTAACACCTGTCACCGCCAGGTTTTTTTTCCTCTTTTTTAGCTGCAGACTTGTTAAATCTCAATAAATACCCTTTTAATAATTAATTAGCATTTAATTAATAGACAATAACAGTTGAGAAAGGTTGCTGTACCCTTCTGTATTGAGCAGGAGCTGCCTGGGAGCGGAGACGCGAAGCAGAGCGGCACTGGAGGACCTGGCTGCGGTGGAAAGCCTTGCGTTCAACAGCTCGGTCTGCAAAGTGCTGAGCACCCACTGCCGCTGCTTAGCCCAGCACAGAGGGTGCTCTGAAGCATCCCTTGGGATCACACCCTTGGACCTGAGATGCCCGAGTAGATGCAGCTGAAGTTCTTGCACCCGGCAGCACCTCTCCCAGGCACGGACAACCCTGGAGATGCTGGAATGCCTCATCCCAGCCTTGCCAAATTTTCCACGGCTTGAGGAGCTAAAACCACAGCAGCCAAAAATAAACAAACAGAAACCCCCAAGGAATTAGAGAGGTTTGCTTTGACACTCGAAGGAAAAATAACAGGGGGGGGTTTTCCCCCCTTTAGTTTACTTTTCATTTCAAATTATCCCTCGCTCTCAGTGAAACCTGAACACAAACACTCGTTGCTAAGAGGGAACATTTCATCCGGGAGTTGAGCAAAACGTTGCATTTGATCTCAACCTCTTTCTTTTTTTTCTTTTTTTTTTTGTTTTTGACTGGGTTGCTAGAAATCACAAAGAATTTCCTTAGGCTCAACCCAAGGCAAATTGCTCCCTAACCCCATCCCCAGTTGTTGCTACAACCTCCAGTAACCTGCAAAGCAGTTCCGCATGCAACTGCTTCGCCCTCTTCCACTCCACGCCTCGCTTGGTGGAGGCCAAATTCACCCAGGGTCCAACACCGCTGCCGACAACATGGGTCCATCACCTCCGTCCTCCCTCCCTGGCAGGACAACAGAGGGTCGTTTTGTGGATCAAGCCATATTTAAAGGGCAGCTCTGGGAAGAGCGTGCAAGGCAGCCCGCTGCCACAGAACTTGGATGTTTAATGCCAGCTACAAGTCGCATCCGACCTGGCTCTCCGGCTGTCCCACCGCATCAGTCGGGCACAGATGCTGCAGAGGGACACAGAGGTGATGGGGGAATCCACTTCCCCCTCATGGGCAAAAAAATCCCCTCTCCTTTGCTTTCCCAGGAGTGCATGACCCTCACAGGCTGGTCTACAGCAAGCCCTGGGGCTTCACCCTTGCATTAGGAAGGGGTGTAGCACCTGTAAGCCATGGGAACACAGCGGTTCCCCAAAAGCCCCAAAAACATACCTATAAGCAACAACAGGGAGGGCAAAAGGGTTGTGCATGCAAAAGGTAGCCCCGCACACATGTGAAAAGCTCCTGCTGAGTCTCTGCAACACCACACACCAGCCCCAAAACTGCTGGGGAGTTCAGCTCCTGCCATGGGATTGATGGGTCTCGCCATCCTTCCTTGGGATTGATGGGTCTTCGCCATCCCTCCTGGGGTGATGGTTCACTCCACCCAGCCAGGGTCTCACCAGCTCCCTGGGCAGACAAAGCACCTCGGTGCTGGGTGGAGATGCCCTCAAAGCCGTTTTACCCAGCCCTGTCCCCATCAGACCCCAGCCCACAGGTACCCGGGGGGATTTGGCCAGCCAAGGGTTACCTTGTTATTTCCTTCCTGATTTATGTAAACTCCTGCACCGCGTCCTAATAAGAAATCAGTTCCTGTCATCATCTTTATTTCTTATTCCAAGCTGCAACACTAAAACACTTCACGGTGATTACAAATAGCAAAGTTATTTTTTGCCAAGCCTTCGCATCAGAACTTAATAGCATGGTGTAATGCCACCCCGTGCTGATGTGTGGCATATTTAATATCCATCTTTCTTAGAAATAACAGTGTTCTGAAATTAGAAGGGACTTTAGCAGCGAAATAATTAATGTGGATAACCATCATAAATGCCACAAATGGAACAAATAGAGATGGCAGGGAACCATGATTGCTAATACTCTAACCTGTTGTGACAGAACTTAAAAAATTGAAACCCTTTTTCCCAAAGGCTGGTGGGAAAAAAAAAATAATAAAGAAGGGGGTTTCTCTAATTACATCGTCCCTTCTCATTAGCAGCCACCCAGCCTGAGAGGCACACGTGTTACCTGTGCTCCCGAGCTTGCTGGACCCCATTAGCATCCCGCTCTCGTTAGAGGCAGGTTTATCAGCGCAAGGGTTTTTGTGGGTTAGTATTAGAGGGAGCAGCAGAGACCCAGCCCAGTCTACTTTGCACCTGGACTTCGACACAGGAATGGCCAATCCAGCCGGTAATAAACTCAACCCAACCCATACAGCCCTTATTTTTTTGGAGAGAAAGCCTTGCAGGGTGCCCTCATCACCTCTTCTTTGGGGAAAACATCCCTTCTTCCATCTATTTGTTGGTGCTCTTTGGGGCAGGTACCTTTTGCCTCTGAGCAGGTGGTGCTTCGAGCCTTTAATGTGCTTTAAAAGACGAGATTATAGCAGAAATGAGAGGAAACAGCCCCTTTGTCAATAGGGGAGCTGCGACCGGCACCTTGGAGGGAGGCTGAGCAGCGGGAGGGGATGCACAGCCCGTCTGCCTGCACACCAGAGGGTCACAGGCTGCAGGACACCTCATTTTAGCACTGTCTAGCGCTGGGGTTTTCACTCCTTCCCCTGAGGCTTTCCTTCTTCCTTTCAATTATCTCCGGAAAATCAGTAGCGAGGGAGTTGCAGGATTTTTTTTTCCCGCAGCAACCCCATGCTGTGCAAAAACACACCGACTGCTTTCTCGGGCCGGGGACTCAAGGACGGTCGGTAGCTCGGTCCTCGCCCCAGCGCGTCCCATCGCACGGGGCAGCGCATTAGACGCGGTGCGATGCCACATCGCGCCCGCGGCGTTGCCGGGCGAGCGTGTTAATGCAACGCTTGGGTAAGTCCTTCAGGTTCAGTTCTTCCTCGCCAAACCCAGTGAGGGAGGGGAGGGAGGCTGTGTGGGTGCGAGTTAATGGGGGACCTTTCTTCCCCTTGCGTTTGCCTCTGAGGTAGGAGGCGTGAAGTCCAAGGCGTTTTGCTCGACTCCCCAGGCCCTGAAACGCGCTCACTGACCATTGTACTCCAGCAGCACCACCAAAACTACATCAATGCTCAAGAAATAAGTGATAGGCCCCAGACTGATGAATAAAAAAAAAATTGCAAAGTCCTCTTCACCTCAAACCATACAGACAACAGCAGCTTGCATCCCCTGGTACATCTCCCAAAGCTCATATTCAAGAGTCTCCAAGACTAGGACTTCCATTGCTCCCTGGCTGCAGCACGGACGTGACCTTGTTTCAACCCCGAGATCGGCAAGGCCACAGCAACCCTGCTCTGCATCGCCAGTACCTGCTCAACATCGGACATTTCAAGAGTAAACACTGCTTGATGAGTCTGCAGAAACCCAACCTCTTGATGGACGTCATGTTCCAAGTCCCCTTAAAACTCCTTTTTCCCCCCGGGCAAGGTGGGGGCTTTGCCCCCTGGGTCAGGGTGACGCAGAGGGTTTCAGCCCCATCTGAATTTTGTGGTCCTCTTGCAGGGTTGCAGTACCGTGGTTCGACAGCCTGCTTCACTCGCCCCACAAAAGAAGAGAGAAGGTGTTTTTACAGGTAGCCCGTCCGGCCAAAGGAGCCCCATCTGCTCGCCCAGCCCTTGGAAAACAAGCAAGCAAGCGACAAAGTAGGCGCCAAAGCAAAAGCCAAAGCAGAAAGTGATTTTCCCAACTTGTTCACTTAATGGAGAGGATGTGAAACGAGCTAGCTGGCAGATGGGTACCCTAGGGGTACACCGGTTTGTCACTCCCTATAAGGTGCCGTAGAGAAACCACCGCGCATCTTCCCTCCCTCTGCCCGGGAGAGGGAAGAGGAATAACCCTCGCAAAATTCCGGCAGCCTCCTCCCTCCGCAGGGGGAAGCGGGGCCGTCCTCACGCCCACTGCGGCTGCCGGAGCATCCCTTCCCTCCTTGCTTCCGGAGAGTTTCCGTGTTCCTCGTTAAACTCTCTGTACACAACGAACGGGGGAGCGCGGAGCTGGCCAAGGGTTATTTATTGTGCCAGCGTGAAGTCATTGAGGCAGGAGGCGAGTGCGAAGCGTGACATCTTGTGATGTATGGGTTAGGACAGCTTGGTGCTGAGAATGCCATGAAGTATTAATCTCAAGGAGATGCTACTGAACTCAAGAGAGACTTAACATCAGCACTGAGAGATCAAAGATATGATATCTCTGGCAGAGCACGCTATCAGAAGTGATCATAAGAAAAACAAAGGGGTCATTTTAGTGCCTTCTGCATTAGCAGAGTGACTCGTAGCCTCCGGGCAGAGGCAAACAGCAATTTTTTCCTGAACCAAAGCAACGTGCACATGGGATTTTTTGACATTTCTTTACATCTCATTGTGGGCTGCCAATAAACGGAGGCATAATAACGTCAAATCGGTTTTCCTTCCTAACTCATGAGCTGCCCTCGGTGGTTTTTTTTCCCTTTCTGAGCTTTCCAGACAGCCCACGAAACAAACTCTTAAGACCTCTAAACGCAAAACTTCAGCAGTAAACGAATGCTTAAGCATCTAGGTCAAAACAACATCTGCATGCCGGGAAAGTCCCGACAGGAGGCTTTCAGCCACTCGATTTGCAAGGGGGGAAAAAAGGGAAATCCTGCCCTTGCTGAACCCACGATCGCTTTGAGAAAGGGCTTCATGTGGTATTGAATTTTCACCTAGGCACCACAGAAAATTGATTATGTTTAGAGCCAGCTATTTCCAAAATAAAATCATGCTTTTCTCTATTGAGGGGGAAGGAGTTTAGCTAAGAAAGTAAAAATTTGCTCTTCTGCTTTCCCGGCAAAAAAGCCCCGAGCTCTCACCTCAACCCTCTGCCCCTCCAGCTGGGGATCGCGGCTGCATTTGAGATGCTCTTGCTGGGGTGGCAAATGTCTTTGTTCCAGTGACGCTCGTTCTTAGGAGATGGGACCAACCTCCCTTGAACTTAGGTTGCTCTACAGGGCTGCTGATGGACGGTGTCCCCAGACTCTCCTGAACAGAAGGTCAGACCCTGCCTCGGTGGCCCTCGACTACGGCACAGCCGTCATCCCTTCGACAGGGACAAAATATCAGCGGGCTGCCAAGGCTGCAAATTGCACAGGAGTGACTGGAATATTTTGAAGGCAATCGCGCTTGGAAGTTGTTGGGGCTGTCCATCCGGCGCTGGAGACAAAGGTCTCTGATTGCCGGCTGCTCTTGATGCCCTGGGAAGGAGCAGCCGTACGGATATTTCACGGGTAAAGCCGTGGTGAGGCTCACGCAATTGTGCCGCTGGTGTTTCTTGCCTGCTCAGAAAGCAGCAGGACTCACTGCCCAGCCTGGGAGAGCCTGGGCTTGGGCACTGCCCCCTATGGACTCATTCCCCCTGTGCCGTGCCTCAGTTTCCCCATAAATAAAGCAGGGGTTTATGCTCTCCTTTAAACAGTGGCTTAGGAGCTGCAGCACAGAAGGATGCAAAAGAGCTCGCTACTGCTACGAGACAACTGGAAAGTCTGGAAGCCTAAATTCGGGAAAACTGAACCTTTTGGAAAGTTAAACCTTCATGCAGTCTCCCAGGAAGGACCTGCCAAGCTTGAAATAGCCAAAAAGCCTCTTACGAAAATACAGAGTCAGGTGAAAAAACACTCCAACTGCAATTTTCCTGTTCAGCCCCCTCATGCTCCATCCCCTTCCCGGGACATCCCGCTCCGACCACACGTGCCCGCTGCGGCGCGGGGTGAAGGCAATCGCAGGCTCTGGTATCTCTCCGCAGTTTGCATCTTAATTCCCCTATTTCGTCTGTAGCTGCCTGAACTTTCAGAGGGTCACTTCCCAATGCTTTTTAATTGCTTCCATTAGGTAACACTGTGCCCTGAAGGCTCATCGGGGAAATCCTCTGTAAATCACAGTATTATCAGGACTAAGGAGAATTCGTCCTCCCCAAGGACAGAGCTATTGTAGTCCTTGTACAGGCGAGGGCAAATGGCACGGGGAATAATTAAGAGATTTGCTCCATAGCCCAAAGGTGTTCAGCGCAGGAGTCAAGACAAATCTGACACTGATTTCTGGCCCTTAATTCAAACCGTGCTGTTCTGCTGACGGCGAGCAGAGCCGGGGAGGAAGGTGCTGTGTCATCTCCCGTCTCGGGGAAGGAGCGAGGCACCCACGGTGCTGCTGCTCAGCTTGTTTTGCACGGCCTCAGTCCTGACCTGAGCTTTCCAATTATGCGCTGGGTCCTCTGCTGTGTTCGGGCGTGGGGATGACACGTGGGGAGCGAGTGTGCTCCGGGCTAGCACTGGAGCAGCAGGCATCACCGGGAGCAACGGGCGGCTGCAAGCAAAAGGGGGCTCAAGAAAGCGGCGCTGATGGTGACACGTACTGGAGGATCCCGAGCAAGAACGCATGAGAACCTGAGCCAGGTCATTTAAAACTAACTGGGGCAAAGCCTGGGGAAGCAGACAGCAGGATACGACCAGGGATTGGCTGTAGGGAACAAAATCATGGCAACCCCGTCACCTAATTTATAGGGGTGCAGTCCCACCATGGGACTGAAGGAAAACCGTGCACACCCCTGGCAAGAGAAGAGGCTCCATCCTTGCTCACTTCAGGATCTCTCTCTCTCCTGAAGTCTCCCTGGAAAGAACCTGCTCTTCTGGCAGGATCCAAGCTCTCATCAGCTTCCTTATGCCAACAGCCAAGCACGAGTCTGGTGGCCTCCTGGATTGTCACATACCATAAAGTCTGAATCATTGCTGTCCTGCTTCCATCATCATTAATATTCTTAAAAGGTTCCTGGAAACACATTTATACATGGCTACATGAGCTGTTTCTGCATTGACTTGCAATTTAAATGCGAGTTTTAGCCAGGCTTTTGATGTGCTGTTTACTTTAATTATTGTTCTACCCCTGTCTGTGTCTTACCACGATGACGTTTAATATTTTATACATTTTCCCAACTCCCTTTTCTGTCCCCAGCGTGTGCGACTCTGCATCCTCCCCCGCCTCCTCCCCACCCCACAACTTGCACTTCTAACTTTTCAGGGGCCGGCTGTAAACGAGATGTGGCATGTCGCTGAGATTATCCTCCCGTGGTGATTGCAGAGGGGATAAATAAACCAGCAAACAGATGCTTCCCAAGCTGGCATGGGGAGCCGATCCCAAGTACGTGCAGAGGCCGACTGGCAGATGCGCGGCTCCTCGTGCTGGCAAAGGCAGGTACTCCGCAGCCAAAGGGATGTAGGACACAAAAAAAAGCATCCGCTCCCCATGCATCTTTCAAGGATGCTTTGGAAAATGCAGGAAATCTGCTTTGCTCCTCGTGCCTGGCAGCAGCTCTGCATTACCAGAGCGCTCCAGCCACACAGACACGCAACTAGTTCACATACAAGGTGCCAGAAGATGGCACTCAAGAATGCACAGCTATATTGCCTGGGTTTGCCAGCCCAATAAAGCTGACGATGTCTCCCTCTGGCTGCTTTTACACCAGCTCATTACGCTAGGAAAACTTTGGTCTGGGTTCTGCACGTTGCTAGCATTAGGGATGTTAATTAGATATTCTTCCTCCGTTCTTTAATGGCCAATCTAGAACACGTCCTCATGGGCAGGTGTGGCGGGGGGGGGTGCGAGTATCTCCACTCATCTCATTTCCGAGCTGCCCAGATGTGAGCCAGGGCTGGACCAGGAGCCACGTAGGACCATGAAGTGTGCTCAGGCCGCACCACGCTGACGTGGCAGAGGAGACCTGTCTATCTCGAAGGGCAGACAGAAGTCTCCACATCCACCTGCATCCCTCTACTTAGGTGTCCCGGACACCCATCGCTCTTGACCAAAGCAGATCTGGCATGTTTGGATTATATCTTGAAGGCTCACTTGGCTGCACCATGACAAGGATTGTAATGTCTCACGATAGCAAGAGACAAGCCCTGGTACCCTCAAAACGTGCTATCTTCCAGGGGTTGGGAGAGGAAAGAGGCAGAGGGAGGTGGAGAACCATGGTGCCGTATGCGGGTCAGAAACAGACCCCTGCACATGCCCTCGTCATTAAATCTCCCTTTGGCCAGGAGGGAACAAAGTCTCTTTCTGCCATTTCCCACTCTTTGCCTTCAAGCAGGGAGAATGCAAGCCAAACGAGCTGAGGGACCCTAAACCGTGGGGCAAAAAGGGACCTGCACTGAGCCACGAAACCACCCGACCTCTACAGTCACCGTAAATTTGCCGGTGAAGAGCCAGACGCAGCGCAAGGCACAGGAGGCAGCCAAAGGGCAACGCAGAAAAGAGCTAAAAAAAGACCAATGGCAAAACGAATCTCAGAGCATCCTGCCCTGTACTGCGGGCCTGTTGGGGCCAGTGCTTTGTTCACACCTAATACAGGCTCCAGGCCACGGCCGGGTGAGCAATCAATAACGCTGCAACGCAACGGAAGGCTAAAAAGTCTTGAGGGACAGAAAACCGATGCTGAACTCCAGGTAACACGTACTAAAGGGAGGCGACGAGGCTCTGCCCAGGCAGCTGTCATGCCACGACAGCCAGAGGAGAAACTGAAATTACCGCAAGACATCCTGGCTGGATGCTGCCCCCTCCTCCTTCTCTGCTTCTCCTGGGGGAAATTGCTGCCGGGGAAGCGAGGTCCAGTTTCAAGCTGTCACTGCTTTGCTGGGTTGGACACCAGACGTGGCTCCCCCAGATTTTGGAAGCACAAAGTCATTCTCCAGACCGAGGTAAACATGCCTTTGGAGCAAATCCAATGCACGGGGGATGCTCCAAAGCCTTGCAAGAGCTCACCATAAACATTAGATAAAGAGGATGCAAAGTCCAAGCTCTTTTCAACCTGGTACGCGACGGGAGGACCACCTAGCATGAGCCACGGAGCCAGAGGCCAAAGGAAGTCAATGAACCAGAAAGGTCTATTCAGCTCCGTGGTTACAGGTGCAGTGGAAAGGAAGGAGGGAACAGAAAGCCAAGGGATGTTACAGCAAATCAGGGCTGATGTCCAGCTGGCCCACCATGGGCAGAAGAAGAGAAGGAGGGTGCAGCATCATCTCCAAATGCAGGAAGAAGACAACGACGTTGACTCCCCTATTCTCATCCTGACCTCCAAAACCTCTACTGTTTTTCCAGATGAGGCAGAGCAGCATTTTGGGGTTTTCCTTGCTCATTAAACCAATTTCCTCACTTTTCCTTTACTCAAGGGTTCCCCTTGCCTTGCTCCGGAGTGTCGCACACCTGCGCGACTTGCTCTGCGCAGGCAAGGGGAAGCTGGGCTCCCGGTCTGCCTTCATCATGTGCGCCCGCGGTCCCGCTCAGTGATTCTTGGAGCATCAAGCGAATTAATTTATCACTCAATGAAATTGCACCAAGCATTAATGAAGCCATTTAGTATTCACGCAGAACTTCTCCCTCCGTTTCCACAAGTGCTCCATTGTAGTTCAGCATTTGTTGGGCAGTAATTAATGGTACTTAATCCTTAAATCCTTAAATTGTTTCTAATTTGGTAAGCGGCAGAGTTGCAGCAATCCATCTCTCCGCTGCATTTCTGTCGGGTTATTTGAGACCCTCCTCAGGGTTAACCAGAACATTCAGCCGCTCACCAGAGGCTGCGCCAGGGACGGCTCCAACTTTCTCTCATTTCTGGCGGCGACTTTCTGAAAAATGACTTCATCTCTTTTACACCTGTTTCCCCATTTGGGTAACTAAGGAAAAATGCTTATTTTTCCCTCGCGAGGGTTAGTCGATAGCACAAAGAGCTCCTCAAGCGAAGTAATCAATGTCTGGGAGAGTGGAGATTTTCATCTTTTGATCTCAAACGCGTGTAGAGAGGAAGCTGAGGGACACTGAGGCACAAAGCAGCGAAACAACTCTGGAAAAGAATAGGAGCCTTTCACTCCTTGTTTTGCACGCAGAAAGCGCTGCCCGTTCCTCAAGAGGTGAAGGAAAACTTGCTGCTCTTTGCACATTTTCTGGAAGTTCGGAGCACATCCCCACACAGCCACAGAAATAAATACGTCCTCCTGGAGCGAGCAAACACACTTCCCCGATACGCAAACATATGCAAAAGCTGTGTCCTTTTATTTCCCGGTGTTTTTCTTTGAAGACAACCAAAGTTTCATGTCAAACGGCACAGCAGAACTAATAGCGATAGAAGTAGCTGGCGCGGGCTTGCGAACGCAGCTTTATAGAACTGGAAGGGACGTCGGGTCAGTCTCTACCGCACACCTCCCCAGGGACAGCAGCAGGTACGCGGCAGCAACCTCCAACAGATATTTGTTTAACCTGTTCTTAATAAAGCTGCCGAGGAAGGAGAACCCAGAACACCCCAAATTACCTGTTCCCATGCTCCACCACCCCAGCAGAAGGGGTTTTTTCTCCCATTCACAGCCTATATAAATCTTTTGTGCCGAAATCAAGCTGATTTCTTCTCACCTAACTGCTCTGAACTCGGCATCTTACCTAGAACAACCTCTTTCCTTGAAGGAAACCATCCTTTATTTTCTACATTAGCAGCTCCCAACCCTCTCAGTTTCTCCTCATTGACAGCTTTCAAAAAAAACCCCCAACCTTTATTTTCTGGACACGCTTTGCATTTATGCTGCCACGCAATGCCCCAGATTGCCACCTCTCCAAATGTTGGGATACACTCTGTCTTAGCCCCCTCAAACAACTACCAAATATTTGGGGTTTCTGGGTTGTTTGGTTTTCTTGTTCTCCAGCAAAAGCAAGCAGGGGAAAGAAAAACAAAAGCGGGGCGGGGGAAATACCAATAAATGACCCAGCATTTATTCATAAAGCTGAACCAGGGCAGTAGAAACTTCCCTTTATCGCCCCCTTTTCTGGCCATATCCACCCTCATCCTGACCCCACCATTAAGCAGGAGAAAAAAGATGGTATTAGGGGAGATTATGGACATACGTAGAGACAAAACCACAAAGCTGAGGACCACATATTTTAGTTTCATGTGCCAAATCCACAGCCCTTTGTAAGTCCCTACGATGGGAATTAGATGGAGAAATGCAGACTCATTTCTTGCACAGACTCTTTCAGCAGAGGTAACCTCCAGAAAGGGATATGAAAGGTCTCTGGTTTGCAGTCGCTGAGGGGATTGGATGAGAAGAAGCGCTTACAACATTTTTTGACACTGCACTTTGATCAATTTGACGGATTTAATATTACAGAAATATTTCATTTTTCAATGCGGATGGGAGAGAAAAAAAAATCTAATCATCCATCCAGCAGGCCTCTATATTTGTCATAATTCACTGGAAAGAAAAGAAAAAAAATAAAATCCCCCCCAAACCTCTGATTTAAAATCCAACTTAACCCGAGGTAATTTCCATCATTAGTTCGAACTGTGCGATCTTCCCTCTCTCCTTATTTTTAAAGCCATTGTTCTGGTTTTTTCAAGGTATTATTTAACCAAAGCAGCATCTAATTGTGTTTTCTCTCCGCATTCATTTTTAAGGAGGTAATGAACGCTACGGGGGAAACAGCACAATTGATTAATGCCGAGGAAGGCAGATGGGTCAGAATCCAAAGCACAGAATAAAATATGTTTTCATAAATACGACTGCAAAGGAAGAAAAGGAGCCACCTTGAGAACATCAGGGAGAAGTTTCCATCTGCCATCTCCACAAGGTGACACCGAGCCGTTGCTGGAGGAGGCACCTTCCCAATAACGCCAGGCAATTAAGGAATTAATGGGATGCTACTCGATTCTCTGGGAGGTGAACCAGTTCGGGGAGACTTGAACAAAGCCGGCTCTAATGAACTCAGCGCGTTCGTCAGGCAGCAGGAATTGTACCAGGAGAGACCGGCTGAGCTTTACATCATTAATAGCACAAGTCACCTCATCTTTTGAAGGGGAATTGGCAACAAAAGGTGCCTAAATCTTGTTGCAGTAAAACATCTTAAGGATAATAGACCCGATAACACCTTGCTGATGGGAAGGAGCAACAGTCTAGGTCCTGCCTGTCTGAGGCCTGTTGCGCATGAAACCTCTTCCAAAAACATCACTCCACCCTTGATCCCTTCCTTCCCGTCTCCCTCTACCCCTTATTTCCTCAGATGTGTAAAATGGATGATGGTCGGGGAAAAGCAGCACCATCATACCCTGAAACAGGGCAGATGCAACCAAGGATTGGCCGTGATACTCATCAAGTGGCTGGTTTCTGTTTATCTAGTTTCTGAGCCCTCTTGGCAAAAAAAAAAAAAAAAACAAAAAACCCCCCAAAAAACCACAGAAATAAATCCAGCCAAAGTCTGCTTGAGAAATGAGGTCAACAGGAGAAACACCCAATTAGCGGTGTTTTGTGGCTGGATGTGGTGTGCCAGCTGGGATTCGGGGAGTTGCTGCGCCTCAGGAAAAAGAAGGGAAGCTTAAAATAATAACATCTAGCACTCAGAGAGCATTTTGCATCTTCCCGGTGTGACATGAACTTTAATTAGTTTGTGAGTCGAGACACCGCTGGGCGAGCAATAGATCTCGGTGCAACACGACCGGTGCCAGGAGCACGTGCAAAGCCGTGGGGGCTGCGGCCGGTTTGCAGAATGGGACATCTTCCATTTGGTGGCGGAGCAAGGAGGAAAACTTCTGGCAGGGGGACGGAGCCGCTGTTCCCAGTTTTGGAAGGGGCAGCGGCGAATTCAGCTCCGTGGCAAGACAACTCCGCTTAGACAGAGGAGAGGTCACGCTAAAAAAAACCCCAACCCCAAATGCGCCGGGCTCGATCGTGCGGTGCTTGAAATGAGGACTGCAGGGTGAGGATTTAGTCTCTCCCGCTTCCCGTTCCACAGAGGCACACAGTGCTGCAGTCATGGGACGTGCTGGGAAATTTGGGAGCTCGACTGGGACAAGCAGTTGGGATTGTACTTTTGTCTTTCACCAGAAACATGTGGTCCAAAGGAGATTTCCAATATCAAAACTG
>VYZM01007334.1:90233-113085 GCA_013398915.1 Dromas ardeola
GAGGAGGAGAAGGGAGGGGGTGGAAGGAGAATTGGCCATTTTCCCATTGGAAGCGTCTCTCTCCCTCAACTGTTTTGTGCCAGAAAATGTTGTGCCTCATGCGGTTCCTGACCAGCTGTAATAGTAGCCAAGAGAAATTAGATGGCGGTTGATGAGGTCTCTCCTCATTAGCAATCCAATAAAGTGGGCAAAGGCTTGTTTATTCTCTACATCTGTGCTACCACTGCATTTGTCACGTTTTCTGCTCGCGGCTGGTGCTCAGGATAGTGTGAGGGCTCATACTGATCAGATATGACAATGTTTCTCCTCAAGCACACCAAGCTACGCCTTGTGCTTTTAGTACTCGTGGCCCGGGGTGGACTCCACGCTGAAGATTTCGGCTGGGGGGGGCACTTACGTGGAGCCAAATCAGCACCCTTCAGTGCAAAACCCAATTAACAAACCAAGTGAACAAACCCCCTTTGTGCTGGCCAAGCTACCGGCGGGGTGGGTACATCCCAGGGGGTGATGAGTAGCTCCCACAAAACAACCATGAAGGTCTTGGCATGGAAGCTAAGGGACAAGATCGATGTCCCCAAATTCAACGCAACACCAAATTCATCCCCACAATAATTAGAGATGGTTGTGGCCTCTACTTAGGTCAAGGGATGGGTAAATAAGAGCGTATTTATCCCCTCTCGCTCCTACCTCCACCACTTGCTGGTATTAGCAGGTACCTGGGCTGGGAGATACCTGCCTGGCCAGTCAGCAACCTCACGGTGGCTAAAATGATAAAGAATAATAAAGCTCTTGATAACATCCTTCAGTGGATGAGAAAATCAGTTTGGCTTTGACCAAGCAACTCATCAAGCTGGAACTAGAATTGCCATCCGGCGAACAGTCAACGTATGCTTTTACCCCGCGTTACTGAAACAAGGGTATGAAAAATTAAAGAATAAATGCAATTTTTGGGAAAAGGGCTACAGATCAGTGGGTCATTAAAAGCAAAAGAAAAGAGACGGGCATGAGCGCTGTTCAGCTGCCGCAGCTCCTGCCTCCTGGATGCTCAAATCTTGTTAAGCTTTTGCCCTCGTCTGCTAATTTGCTTACTCCCCCAGTAACAACCTGGTTTTTCTTTACTAGAGACAGCTTTAGCCTGGGGAAGATATGGAAAGCAATAAAAAAAATAAACTGTTTCTGGGTCACCACCAGTTCCAGTCCCCAGGGGGTTGTTTAAACAACAATTTCTCCCTCGCCTCTGTGAAAGGCAAGACTTGGTCCCCAAAGGTTATTCCATCAATAACTCCTAAACTATCTTAAGGGCAGCAGCCTCATCCCCAAAGGACTTTTGAAACCGCGCTGAAACGGCCTCCTAAATCGCAGGTTTTAGCTGCATTGATGTATTGAAGCCAAAAGAGGCGATGCTCCTGAGGTCAGGGCAATGGGACAGGGTTTGGTGCAGCACATGAGACACCAGTCCCACAGCCACCCACACAGCAGCTCAACCACCTCCGAGGACTCGGGCACACACACGTGCCTTTCCGCTTGGCTTCGTCTCACTCAAAGATGCTCAGGACAAATCCCCTTCACCACTGTGGGCTGAAGGCTTTTCCTTCAGTGGTCATTAGCCTCCGTGTTAAAACAGCTCGTTCTGGAGCAGAGCAGGCAGCCCCAGCAACACACGATAAAATCCAACCCAAGAGCCAGGAGGGAAAGCCTGTACTGCAACTGGGATGGGAGGAAAGGCACTGTGGGCTGCTTGGACCACGGGATCAGGCAGTAATATCCTTACTCAAATGGCTCTTCCCCGAGGACACCTACTCCAGTCCACCCCCTGGAGCAGAGATGCGCATCCCTGGGAAACCCTGCGCATAAATACAGTTTTTCTGGTATTTACAGACAACAGCTATCTCCCCTCGCCTTCAGTCTGGCTTGTATGACCTTGAGAAAACCCTCCGGCAGCCTGTGACTCAATTGCCCATCCATAAACCCCCAAACACAGCCCTCTCATCTGTCCCTACTTGCTCATGAGCATCAGCTCTTCTGAGGTCGCTGCTCACTGCCGCAACGGCACGGTGACCCGGGGAGGGCTCCAGCCCCTCGCCGCCGGCTGCTTGCGGATGCTACTCAGGCGCACGGGGAAAATGAACCAGGCAAAAGCAGAATTGGGCTCAAGCAATCTCTTTTCTGACACGATGACTTTGCTGAGAGACAAAACGCTGCTGCAGGAGGAAAAAAAAAAAAAAAAAAGTAGGGGTGTCATAAAGCGTACTGTGTCCTGAGAAACTTTCTGAAGAGGGGCAAAGGAAAGAACAGGCAGGTTGGAGGATCAGGGCTGGCTGAAGAAGGACATCTTCCTGCAGTGGCTTGCACTTTTTAATTTCCAGCACCTGTTTTTTCCAGCACGCGGCAGCAGAACAGACAATGGGCACATCTGCTCACAGCGGGAGCGCTGGGTAACAGGGACCTCTTACAGCAATTCCTGTCCTAAGGCTTGACCCTGCAAACACGGCCTGTGAGACCACGGGCCTGCACAGGACCTCATTGCCAGGGAAAGGGTTTGCAAGGAGAAGAAACCAAGCCAAAAGATGGCTACCATCGCCCATCGGAGAGGCTTTCCATGCCTGCCTGGTCCTCTCCCCCTGCACATTGCACTGGCGAGGATGGGCTCAGCCTCCCGGGTGCGGTACGGGGGGCAGAGAGGTTTTGGATGGAGGGAAGATGGACTGCAAGGGAAACCACCGAGATGGGAAGAGCAAAATCTATGTTGGGAGGTCTCTGCATGAGGAGCGGCAGCGGTGAGACACAACAGAGCAGCAGATGCTGTGGCGTGCTCTGTACCCCATTAAACTGGAGCTAATTCAGCTGGGGTTTGCTTCCCCTGATTGCCCTGATTACGTCCAAAGAGCCACTTTAGCTCTAGCAGGGTTTCCGCACCGAAACCGCTGGCAGCACACGATCAAACCGAAGTGCTGAAGCTTCAAGGTTAAGAATTCCTGGCTGCCTTCCTTGCTGCCGGGGAAGTGCTGAGGAGAAAACTGCTCTCAAATAATAATAATAAAAGAAGAAAAGATGAGTTAAAAAAGGCAAAAAGAATGAAAATCCCAACACTTAAAACCTTCAAAGTGCAGTCAGACGTGCCAACGCTCCCAGCGATGGGGATGAGTCTGAGAAATGGATGGAGGGGGTTCAACTCTTACTCCAAGCCCTGGCCCCGTAACTGCCTGGTGTGTCCCCATCACACAGAGTCGGTCCGTCCCTGAGCTCTCCAGGGCAAAGACCCGCCTCCCATCACACCTAAAACTGCTTGCGGGAGGGCCACGGCTCAAAAAGCAAAGGTTTACAGCATCAGCCTGGCTGCCAGGCGGTGTATAAGACCATGGGGGCATCTCACGCTCCCCGGAGTGCTTCAGGGCTACACGTTATGCTGGAACAAATCCTTGCTGGACTTGAAAAATATTCTGAAAAACCCCAATGCACTTCCAGGGGGGAAGAAAAAATTATACGTTTTGACCAATCTTCCTTTGCCGATGATGGACTGCTTCAATGAAATGGTTTTGGACTGGCCCAAAACACACGTCTGAGAAGAAATATCACACCGGGACCCTTGTCCCAGGACAGTCGAAGCAAATAAATCCCCGGAAGCCGGGGAGCCAGTGGGCTGTCCCTGACTCCGCACTCAGCCTTCCTAGTCGGGAGGGATGCTACATTTCTCATTTTCTCCCACGCATTCGGTAGCAGACTCGGCTCCATTCTCTTTAGATAATATTTATATTTCTCTAATCCACTGGCTGCAATGGATGAGAAAGAGATTTCTCCCTGCAAAACCATTTACAATGGAAAAAAGCCACAAGCACAATATAGAACTTCTGTGTGTGTGTCGCTTTAGACAAATAAACATTGCTCCTTTTTCTAAAACATCTAAACATCTTGTATAGGAAATATTAGATCTCAGTTGACTGGAAAATGAAACTAGTTTTATGTTCTCTTCCAAAGCCTCTTGTGATATTACCAATATTTTTTTTCCCCTGTCGAGAATAATGGCTTTTCTACAGGCCAGCAGATAGGAAAGTGCTTACATATATTTCTAGATGCAAACACTTCCCCGAATTACCTTGTCTTAATGTACTTCAGAGTTTGGTGCAAGTTCCTTGATGACTCTGGATAATAAGAGCCAGTGGAGAAAAGCCATGTTAAATAAATCAGTCACTTCAAAAGCGGTAGAAGATGATGATTAAGAAATCCCATGGGAGCCCACACCGGTCTCGGGAAGCAGTTGTTCCAGGGCTGTTAACAACATCAGTAATCCCACGCAAGGGGGGGCACAACAGAAGCAGAACTATTCAGGTTTTGGGTTCTTTTTTTTTTATCAAGTTCCCTCCTACAGATTAAGGATGAAAATTAACGGACCCCCCCTTCCAAATGCAACACAACCACTTAAATTCTGCATATGGCCAAAGCTGCAACTGGTTGGAAAGCGCAGAAATTTTTCCAACTGTGCCCTTGCAAAAAATAAAAATAAAGATTCCTTTTTGCTGAAAAACTAAGAATCCCAAACCAAAAGAACAAGCCAGCAAACCAGCTCAGACTGTGTTTACTTCCTGAAGTCTGGCCGCCCCGTGCTACAAAGCCTGGTACATGAAAATCTCAATCCCAAACAAAGCATCGCTATTTTTTCATCTGCAAATTGAAAACCAGCAACAAGTAGGAGTTCCATAAAAACAAAACTTGCTCAAAGCAAACACATTATTTTTTTGAAACCGCATTTTGATGAAAATCTAATTTTCAGCCAAACAAAGGTTTCAGTGGAAACGTCGGACTAACCACACGGAGAAGCCCCTGCACAAGGAAATGTTTCCTTTCCCTTTAGGACGGGAATTGCAAAACAAAGGGCACGAAAAAATCCTACATTGTCACTACTTATCATTCCTGGTTAACAATATAAGATATACGATAGGAGCAAAACAATTTGGTGGCAGAACATCATAAATGAAGTCTGTTTTCCCTGGAAACTGCATAACCATTTGAATTAATTTAATTTGAAATATCAAATTAAATTAAACTGTAGAATAATCCCCAAGGGAAAGCATATTTCATTTCCAATGTCTTCTGATAGAGTATTCTCTGCCAAAAGTTTTGCTATGCATCTGGCTTTGGATCTAAATTTATTACATTAGCTCTGGGAAGACTTTTAATAGAAAGTGAGATTAAAGGGGAAGGAGAAGAAGAAAAAAAAAGAATTTCTGATGGGGGAAAAAAGACCCCAAACTTGATAAAAGACCAAAAGTGCTGAACATGGATGAATCTGGGCTGCTGTATCTCACCTGGCTCTGTCTGCACTGGTTTCAAACAGGGACGAGATGTGTCATTAAACAACTCAAGTGCTGAAATTGCCCGTATCCATATGCACAAATACGACGGCTTCAAAACTACCTGACAAGCTACGGCATCTTCTTAAACTTGCCGGCCAGCCTAATAGCAACCAACAGGGGGAAAAAATAGAAAGCGGGGGTCAGAAGATGATAAATGGAGAAAGATTACACGCTTTCTAAATCAGCTTTGAAGGACAGAGACATGAAGGAAAGCACTTTCTTGCTCAGGTGGAGCCAGGCTGGGATTTTCATTTACAAAGGAGAGTAAAGGGGAGGGGAAAGAAAAATAAAAATCAAAACCCACCAGACGAACACTGTCTTATTAGTAATAGCTACCTTGCTTTTTAAATAATCTCGGAGATAAATACAATCTAGGACAGATCTCAAACACTCTTTGGTTCAACAGGTTGGGAGGAGGGAGGTGGTGACCCCATCAGTTTTCAAAATATAGGTCACACACAAAAGCAGCACTTAGAAAATGAACGGTCTTGCTTTTCACGGCAAGAAATTGAAGAAAATTGCAGCCAGCAGCCGCCTGTAGGTTGATGCAGTGGGAATAATCTATTTCTTTCTTTCTTTTTCTTCCCTTTTTTCTTTTTTTTCTTTTTTTAAAGTTTCCCCTGCGAGCAAATACCGAGCAGCAGATGTTGGCATGGAAGAAGGGATTTGCTCTAAACAAACAACCCAGTCCCTCCAAGAAAAGCTTTGCACCAAACCAAAATCAAGAACACACCCCCCGCCCCGCCTCGGTCCACTTTCCTCTCCTGCCCCCCTAAAATAAATACTCACGCTCAGAGGTATCTTAATCAAATCAAAAAGCATTAGGAGTTTAATCTCCAGCACTTTAGTAACCTCCCAGTTTGTTTTAAATCTTGATTGGAAGAATTATCCTGACAAGAAAATTAGCAGTAAGTCAATAAACCTGTAGCCTGGAGATAGAGCTGTGAGTAACCGGCGAGAGAATTCATTTGATCACGCACACAAACGCGCCCGAGACGATGGACTGACTTGGCTGGCAAAGTTCATTACGATTTTAACCATGAAACCATGAAGTGCAGGTAATCATATTTAAGGAGATAAGAAACACTGCTAGCGCAGGCCTTAGCCGCGACACAGAAATTCTCATTTATAGCAGTCACGGGTGGAAAATCAATACCCACTTTTGGATGCAAAAGGAATGTCAGACTTGACAAAGCTGCTTTGGATTTTTCTGCCCCCCTCCCCTGCTCTTCTACTGCTTCAACACCAAAAAACACAAGGAGATTTGCATGCTCGCTGCATCCAAGGCTCCCCCCACAACTTGGCTCGCAATTCCTCGAGATTTTCTCTGGCAACAACCTCATTCCATCTATCCTTGTCAGAGCGCATCTTCCTCCCCGGTCCAAGCAAATTGTCTTCATGCCACTTACTCGCAATTCTCCTCTGTGTACACAGAGCTGGGTCCTGCGCCATCGCCTGGAGGGGAGTTCATATTTGCACGGGAATTGAGGAAGTCTGCTCCAAAAATACGTTTTGGGAAGAGGGCAGATTATTCTCCAGCTTCTTTTAATTCATTTATAAGGTGACAGGGAGGAGAATTCTGCATTTTTTTTCCTTTGCCCTCTATAAAACCCCACAATAGTGAATTATTGGCAGGAAATTGTCCAACAGGCTCTGATGTTTATGAACTTTCCCTGCTGAAGCCTAGTTATTTATGAACTGATTCTTTATGTAGCATTCTTTGAGAAATGGTTGATGCAAACATATTTCAGCCTTTGGGTTGCTCGCAAATGATTCACTGTGATATCGCTGAGGGCACACGCATTCCCTTCGCAGAACGAGCCTGCCTCTGATACATGGGCTCAGAGTGATTAAACACGAGTGCTTCATTAGGAGAAAGAGCTATGGCAGCAAACAGAGAGGAGCTTCCATGCAGCCTGGGGACCAGCTTACCAAAAAACACCCGCGAGCTCGCACAACTCCCACTGCTCTGGCTAATACACGAGAGGGAAAGGTGTCTTTGCAGCCCTGTGAATCAGGTAGAGCTCCTTCTGCTCCCTACATGGGTGACTTCCACCTCCCCAAGGATCTTCCAAGGTGTCTTCACAAGCCTTGGTGACATGAGCTCACTGATGGGGACCATGATCCCACCCGTATGATGCCTAGTATGATATGATTAGGTGATACCAAGCGGGAGGGAGACCACACGACAGGTCCTTTTTCCTCAAAGCTTGTTCTGATCCTGCAAGCACAGGTGAGCTGGGCTGGAAGGAAACAGAAGCTTCCATCGCACCATCACCAAAAAATAAAAACCAAAAACTTATCGTCCTTCAGACGTGCCCACTGAGAAGATGGAACACAGAACCAAGGGCTTGGTACAAGCCAAGTAAAACAGCAGCCTAAGTGTGCATGACCCAGAACTGGTTCTCACGTGGACAGGCTGACTTGGGCTCACCTCACCCTCATTTCCACAGTTGGGAAGGGAGAGGTTGATCCAAGCATCCCCCTCAAGAGCAAAGACATCACCAGGCAGCTCCTTGACCTCTCAACTTGCCCACTGGTGGGATAACGAGTCCTGAAAGCTCAGTGACAGCCCTGGACTGAACCTCCCCTTGCAAAGGCGAGCAGGATGGCAGAGTCGAATATGCAAGCTCCTTAAGATGGCTGTCAAATTACAGGCAAGCAAAGCAGGGGGATCTATGTTTCAAAAAAGACTCTCGTATTTGTATATACCACATTGCACACGCCGTTTCTGGCTTGCGCAGAGCCCCGTGCCTCTCTGAGCACCGGCAATCAAGCAGAAAAGTTCTGGGGCAGGCTGTGAAATCTCTGAAATGAAAATCAATTCCATCTCCATTTCACAGGGACTAATGTGGCATTTACAACATAAACAATCGCTTCTGTTAGGGAGGGAAATTAAAAAGCCGTGCTACATAAAAAGGAACAATGTTTAAAGTTCTGGTGGAAATGAGCAGTCAGATTGGAGATAATTACAAAAAGGGTGCCGGGCGCGCGAGCACCCGAGGCGCGGAGGGTAGCCGTTTCAATAGGCAGCTCTGCCGCCAGCTGAGAGAACTGCCTCGAGGGCAGAGCAAGGTGGCTCTAAACATGAACAAAAAAGCCGGTGGGGAGTGCTTTGAAAGGAGACAGAGGATGGGGGCTGAACTTCACAGGACAGCCAGGTTGCATGAATAACTCTCATCTCAAACCATCATCATCCAAGCTCCTCCTTTCCAGCTGGAGAGGAGCCTCCCAGAGCCGGAGAGGAGCCCAAGCTAGAGCCACAAGTCAATTTTACATTGCCGTTTATCAGCATGATCATATAGCTACAGAATCACAGAATCACAGAACGGTTTGGGTTGGAAGGGACCTTAAAGCCCACCCAGTGCCACCCCCTGCCCTGGGCAGGGACACCTCCCACCAGCCCAGGTTGCTCCAAGCCCCGTCCAACCTGGCCTTGAACCCCTCCAGGGATGGGGCAGCCACAGCTTCTCTGGGCAACCTGGGCCAGGGGCTCACCGCCCTCACATCTCATCTCAATCTCCCCTCTTTCAGTGTAAAACCGTTCCCCCTCGTCCAATCCCTGATAAAGAGTCCCTCTCCATCCCTCCTGTACCCCCCTTTAGGGACTGGAAAGCTGCTATAAGGTCTCTCCTATATCTACAGGATATAGAAGTCCTCATACTTAACTATCATCACACTGACCTTTAATTTCAAGAAAGCAATGGGGCTCATGAGCTAGCCCCAGCTGGATTTATCCTGCCACATGAATGAATTCTGGCTGGAAACTGTAAGAGTGTTTGAACTGCGGCAAGGGTGAAGTGGTGGAAGAGCATCTCGAGAGTACCATGGGATGATGCTAGCAAAGAATTTAATTAGCTGTAGCCCAAACATTGGTTAAGTAGGCAAACTCAGCCGTGAGACGTGGTCGCTTGTGAGAGGAGAGGACTGGATTTGCCCCAGGAGGCCTCTCCCGGTGCTACGCCTGCCTAATCTCACGACCATCTCCTGCGCACGTGATGCTTTCCAGTGCAAGCTGGAATAGATGAAGTCTATCTTTCCCTGCCGTGAAGACTTTGCTTTTTTCTTTGCACGCAGTCAAGTAGGACCTGTAAGAGACTCAAAGCAATCCTTGCGCTCTGCTCAGCTCTGATAAAGCAGCAGCCCGGTTTGCAACACCGCGCATGAAAGGAGACGGGGATGAGTGTCCAGGTGACAGCAGTGACAACGCCCGGAGGAGGAGGAAACGCCACCAAAGAGGACTAAGTGAGCAAACGGGGGCTGTTTTGTCTGCAGAAGAGGTGACTGAGGAGAACCGCAGGAGTAATCTTCAAACACATAAAAAGCCAGTGGCAGGAGGGAGGAAAGCTACTCTCCATGGCCACAGCAGATAGGATAAAAAATAATGAGCTTAAATTGCAGCAAGAAAAAGTTAGGAAAGCCATTCGAAAAAACTTCCTGGAAAAAAAAAAAAGGAAGCTTTGCAGTCTCCTTCACTGCAGGGCATTAAGTACAGCTCAGACAAACTTATTCCAGGGGTGGCAAAAATGGAAAAGTCCCAGCCTCGGAGCAGGCAGATGGACTCGGCGAGGCACTTGCTGCTCACTCGAACCACCCCCATGTGCAACCATGGAAAATTTGGCACAAAAGAGCATCCACTGGCAAGGCAGCGTGGCAAAGAGACCGAAGAAATGGCACAGGCTTCACGGCTCTTCTGTCCTGTACCTCACCTGTCTTATTGCGCAAAGCTTATCTGTCCAGGATTATATTTAATCTGAACACGGCAGAGACATGATCCTTTTCTCCCAAGCCTTATTTCAACACCCTAACGTGCCTTGAGATCTCCCGATGAAAGAGGCCAGATCCTATTTTCCCCGGTTCAGGATAATGCATTTTGCAGGAAAAAGATCCTTCCATAGCAGAAAGGGAATGAAAAACCACATCCAACAAACAAAAACCACAAGGTCTTAATTTTCCTGTGAACGTGGAGTAGCTTCGGGCATGATTGGCTTACACATGACACCAGATCATTATACCGGATGGCTTGATTTACCTTGATCAGAAGAGCAATTTAGCAGACGTTTCTTTCCAAAGAGCGCTAATCACTTTTTTCCTCTTTCGTGTGCATAAAATAAGATTGAAACACACCATACAAATTGCTTGCCACAGTCCAAAAAATGCTAATAAGCTGCAAACATCTAAATCATGGCTCGAGACCTAGCATGATAAGGTAAGAAAACAGTGTCAGTGCATACAGAACTATTATTTACTGGTGTCAGAAATAACTATCGCATTTACATAACTGTAAGCCTGCGTGACAACTTCTTCCGGGAAACTGCTTTAGCTGCAGAAAAAACCACGACTTGAATGAATTAGTTTGTTTTTTTTTTAAACAGCAAGAAAATATGAACTGGGATGCAAGCGTTTAACCTTTCAAGGTCTCTGCTCAGCTATTAATCCAGGCGAAAGCAGGCAGAAATGGGTTCTTTAATAAACAAACAAACTTAATTTGCAGTGGCCTCCTCGGCTGCGCTAATTCCTGATGTATTATTAACTCCAAATACGGATGGCGGCACTGGCTAATTGAGCTGATCGGAGCTATTACGGTTTTTATGACAGCAAGAGTTCACTGGAAGGACCACCGATGGAAACCTTTGGTGCCAATGGTCTCTTCCCCTCTCTTTGCTCCACGCAGGTCATGAGCCACCTATAGAAGCATCAGCTCTTATCTTAGGGCATGTTAAGATCTTAAGTGCTTTTTGCACTGGGACCTCCAGCTGAGCCAGGATGGTAAATTAATACTGACCACCTCGATGCAAAGCTGAAGATCAGGCTGGCTCCTGGCTGTCCCAGGAGGTACCAGGTGCCCCCTGAGCATCCCGCTGGGCTCCAGCACGTTGGGTGCGTTCCCTTTGGCAAGGCCAGCACACACAGCGGGGTTACCTGTCCCACCGCTCTCCCGTGACATGGCCGTATCGTGCAGGCATCTGCTTCCCGCACACCTGGGAGCTGCGCAGGAAAGAGCCGGTCTGGAGCATCCCTCGCACTGGTGAAATCAGCATTTTAGCTGACTCCCCCACCAGCTTCAGCAGCGGCAGGTGCATCTGCAAACACCCGGCTCCGGCACAGCCTTATCACTGCTGCCAGCTGTTTCCCCCCCTCCACCTTTCGGGTGCCTTCCCAGCTGACAAGGCACACCAGCACCCTTTTCCCTGATTTTATGACACCCTCTGGGCTGGCAGCTCAAGTTAATACTTACGTTTATACTTTCCTGAGATAGTCCTGTTAAAAGGAAAGGCAGGTGGAAAAAAACCGCCATATTTATTTGCATTACCCTAGGGAAATACTGGACAAGTTCACGTACAGATTTACAAGGCTGGGAATATACATTGACTCAGGCTCTCCAAGGGCTTGGGTGAAGGGGTGGAGGAAGGGATGTCAGAGGACTCGTGTCTTGCTCACGCTGTTATAAAGCCTGTATTGACTCCACTGAAACCACGTAAGGATTTACACCACTACAACCAAGATTAAAATCTGGCCCCGACTCCAGTAAAACCAAGTGAGCTACTAAGGATTAGGGTGCTGCTAATAACCGATTTTCACCGCAGCCGCTGAACAGAAACATCCAGTAATGAAACAGAGTGGATGGGGAAATGCTCCTGTGTTGTCCCCAGATCAGGGGAAGCCAGTAGATCCTACACATCCACAGCAAAGAGAATGGAGGAAAATCATCAGCTCTGGCCATGGCAATCATCTCCTTTCAGCAAGGAGGAGGAGCAGGTTTTGCAAGGAGGATGCAAAGGGAGGAACCGAGGTCTTCCTTTCCTCTCAGCAGACAAAGCAACAAAGCTTTAGCAGGAGCTTGAACAAAAGGGTTTCTACATGAAGGTAATGTGAGGGTTAGACAAACCTTCGTTTCCCTCTTGGAAATGAGCCCTCTCAACTCTGCAGCTGAGCTTTTCTTGCAGTTATGCTGCTGAAGCTGTAGTTTCAAGCCGCAGAGCTTACAGAAGACGCCAAGGTCCTCTGCTCACCCACCTCATCACATCTGCAGCCCCTGGAGGAATGGGTGACTTTTCCAAGGCATCTCCCCAGCCTTAGAGGTCAGCCAGGGCTGGCGGAGAGATGCTGAGAGCATGAGCACCGCTGCCCACCGCGGTGTCTGCTCCTCCCGGACTGGGCTCCATGCCGCAGCCCTCACCGTTTCCAGCTGACCTCCGCAGCATCACCAGCCGCATCCGTCCCCGCATCCCCAATCTCCCTGCAAGGGCTTTTCTGCCTCTACCCTTTCCCAGGGAAAAACCGAGGTAAGGCTGTGCATATGCTCACTGATATTTCATATCCCCCAATTAACAGGAAGATAATTCATGCATTTAAGCATTAAAAAGGTACTTAAGTCAGAATAAATTCCGCTTCGTTATTTTCCAAGATTCACCTCCCGCTCCCACAGCCGAAGGAAATTTAACAGGCAGACACAACCCACACGCGGGCTCCTCGATCCACCTCTCCTGGCCACCAGAAGCCACCGTCACCCTGCGTTTGTCCATTGACGAAATACTTTGTAAAACTGATAATATGATTCAGTTCAGTGCATTCCAACCTGAGGCTGCAGCAAGACAAGAGGGTTTTTTTAAGCTAATTGTCTGGGAATGTCCCTCCACAGATCAAACATCCCTTTCCCTCTGTGTAAACTACGTATGATACGACAGAGGCGACAGTTAATAACATCAGTAAGGAATAAACAATCCTGTGTGCATCACCTTTTAAAAAACACCAAACTCCTATTTCAAAGGCTAGCTGGTTTTAATCTTCTTTATAATAGGTTTCCATGTTCCTACAGTTTAACAGGTTTGTGGCTTCTGCATTTAGCACTGGAATAAACAATGCTCCAATAATTGCCAGGTCACTGTTATTTACTTGTGTCTTTTGAAAAAAAACCCTTCCCATACAGCTGCCTTGAGTGGGTTATACTGTAATTTTCTTTACTGTCTCACACTAATGAAGGCAAGAGGGCAGGAGGACCAAGTCAGATGGTGGAAAAAGAAGCCAAACAGCCCGGTTGGCTTTCGACACAATATTAAAACTAACTCCCACCTGTAACAGATTAATTGGCCTGGTCTTCAGCAGCCTGACGGGGAGTAAAGACAAATGCTAGAAACCCAATGCATCATTGTTTTTAGTTATAGTTGTTTTTCTCAGCTGGCCTGGTGAAAGGATTATTTCCTCGCCCGTATGTTTTCTGTGCAGTCTATGATGAGCAGATAACAGGGACGGGGCCAGTGCAAAGGATGAGGAGGGGACCGCAAACCAGGCGTGGTAAACTCCCCGGAGCTGAGATTTATTATCTGTTTCCCTCTGCATAATGGGTCTCTGGTCTCCAAGTGCTTCCCCCACTCCCCAGGAAAAAACAGTGTGCATTTTTATCTCCTTGTTGCCGTCAGCCAAGCCATCATGATGCCAGAGACGGAGCCAGGAAGAGGTACAGTGATGCTGAGACACCACGGACGCTGTATTGCAAGAGCCACAGGGTAAGAGAGACGGGAAAATCCTCTGCGAGAGGGAAGGGAGGGAGAAGAGGGATTGTCCTGTCCACGTTGCATGGGATGGGACACTGCCAACGCCTCCTCCCCCTCTCCTAGGCTTTTCTCCATCCCGCCTGCTCGTGGGATAGCTGCAAACAGCAGAAACCGCAGCAGACGATGTGTTCGCAGCTCCGGTGCCGTGACACTGACCTGCCTGCGGTAATGACGGCTCTGGTTGAATAAAGCACACGGTCTCCCACGCCACGGCACGGTGGGGCGAGAGGAGGGAGAGTGGCACCGCGTTTTGCAAGGTCCGTGTGCAGCTCATCGCTCTGCGAGGACACAGGCAGGAGCGGAGCCGCAGGAGGTGGTGGCTGGCAGAGGTCAAGATGCTCAGCGAGTGTCCCGCGCCGGGCAGCGGGAGTTATGCCAAGTCTCTGACTAAACGGAGCTACTTTTGACGATCCTACGGGCACTTCCCAGTGTGCCCCCTTCTGAACTTTTAGGAAAACCAGTTCATTTTCCCAAAAGGCCACGGCAAAAGGCTGTACCATATTCCCTGTTCCTCCTAAACTTCTGCCCTGGAAGCACTTCAGTCCCATTCCCTAGTTGCTCCTCTCGCAAACTCCCTGTATTCCTTGAATTTGAATAGAAATCCGTGCTATTTTCTGGCTGTGAGTTGGCACCAATGTTTATCTGTATCCTGCCAGGGAAGCAAAGCGAAGCTGCATGGCACAGGCCACCCAGCAGACACAGCCGAGGAGGCGAAGTCTGTGCTCCAGGCAGAGCATCTGAGGAGCGCGCAAGAGTTTGCAGCTCTAAATTTAAGCTCTTTCTGCAGGTTGAGCTATTAATTACTGTTCTGGAGTGCTTCATGACAGTGCCTATTCACTGACTGAGCTCTGCCACGAGGCACTGGAATAGCACTGGATAATTCATGAACGGGGAACAGGAACGAACGTTTACAGCTAGTTGGGAAATTTGTTTCCACGAGAAAGCTCAGCAAAAAGCAATGGTGGCACTGAGGATTTCACTACATCGACAGCTTTTTCTGCAAGTGTTTTGCTGCAAGCTGGTAGGTCTCAAGAGCAAGGAACGCTTGGTTTAAACACAAGCCATCAAATTTTGGCCCAAATTAGCAATATGTTCTTTCTTTGATTACGCTCAAATGGTTGATTGAAAACAGACAGTTCCTGCTGAAAAGCCCATGCTAAAAAAACCAACTTATTTTCTGTGGGAGAGGGGGGAAAAAAATAAAAGAACAAAATCTGCTATCAGCTCAACCACTATTACGGGGGAAAAAACCTAATCCCATATGCCGCAGTTTACTCAACCATCTATGTTGCATATACAGACAGAGTGTGCTTACAGAGGAGATGCGAAAAGAAATCTCAGAAAATGAAAAAACAGTTCCCCTCCAAACTGCTTTTGAGAACAGAAACTGAGCAGAGCAGATGCCTGCTGAGAGCCTACGTCCCTCCCCACTGATGACTTCTCCTTGCCGTAGTTCACAGAATCACAGACTGGACAGGGTTGGAAGGGACCTCTGGAGATCATCTTGTTCAACCCCCAGAGCAGGTGGCACAGGAACGCGTCCAGGCGGGTTTGGAATGTCTCCAGAGATGGAGAGGCCACCACCTCTCTGGGCAGCCTGTGCCAGGGCTCTGCCACCCTCACAGGAAAGAAGTTCCTCCTCGTGTTGAGGTGGAACTTCCCATGTTCAAGTTTGTGCCCATTACCTCTTGTCCTGTTGCCGGGCACCACTGAAAAGAGCCCGGCCCCATCCTCCTGACACCCACCCTTGAAGTATTTATAAGCGTTGATAAGATCCCCCTCAGTTGTCTTTTTTCCAGACTGAAGAGACCCAAATCCTTCAGCCTTTCTTCATAAGAGAGGTGTTCCGGTCCCCTCATCATCTTGGTAGCCCTAAACAGTAGTTGTAGTCCTTTTTCTTGGCCTTGCCCTTGTTGGCCGGCACCGCCTGGCTTCGAAGGGCTTCAAGAGCCCACAGGGAAAATATGATATTGCTCCACACATCTCCATGGCTTTTGAGGGCTGGTGCCCCTTTGGGTAAGAACCCTTGATGCCTGCTTCAAGTTTTAAGAAATCTGAGCAGAAGGTACATTCTGAAAGGTGCAATCAAAGAGGTCTTAAAAACCCCAACGATACTGCGGGATAATTCAAAAAAAGGGACTGCGCCTGCGTGTGAGAGAGAGGGGGGTTCGAAAGAGAGAAAATCTTTCTTGCAGGTAACGGTGAGGATGTTTCATTATAGGCAGTTTCGCACAACTTGTCGTCTTAAATTTTTTACAGCAGCCACGGGCATGGCAGGATCTGGCGATTTGCCACCTGCGATCAATTTGTTACCTGCAAAGAAGGTCCCTTCCTGAAAGAAAAAAAAAAAAAAGGACGAGAAAGAAAGAAAGAAAAAAAAAGAAAAGGTCCTCCAACTAGATATATGCCGTGTTGTCTCATATGCAACCAGGAGACTCCGCAAGCGGTGCTGTATGAAATAATGCTTCATTAAGGACCTTTACAGACTCCTGTGCACCAGCAGAGCGGTGAGCACGCTGTGCTGCTGGAGGAGCTCCGTTTCTGATGAGATACAACCCAGTGCCTTGAACATTTGGGTTATTAGAGCCAGGAGAGCAACTCCGAGGTTATTGCCTCACTCCGAACCCACTCTGCGGCTCCGCATCTTTTGTAAGTGACTGAAGACCTCGCTGCTTTTTCTTTCCTTCCCTTTTGCAGCCGATCGTCCCCGCCGAGCCCCCAAAGTGGCTGCGTTTGTTGATGACAAAAAGCTTACATTTTAGCTCCGTTTTTTTCCATCACGTCGTAAAGTTTACAGCCTGCTGGAGGGCCCTTTTTACATGAAGAACGAGCGCGGGAGCATGGGCTCAACGCAGCAATGCACGAAGCTGGCGACTGAGAACGCAAACTCCGGTTGAGATTTGCAAGAGATGATGGGGAATTTCGCCTCGCAACTCCCATTAATTTCAATCACAGCAGCAATGGTGTCGAGCACATGATTTATCACGAGTCTCGCGGTGTTTTGTGTTTCTTTTCAGAATAAAATATCGCCTTTCTTTTATCTAAAAGCAATCCCCTCTCCCAAAGTCCACCCCTATTGCTGGCACATTAAGAGCATTAATAAAAGTGATCCGAGCGTTAATAAATTAGCAAGTACCTCACACACTTCATTACGTTAAAGGGGATAAGAAATCGCAGGGTTGTTCAAGATGTTTGACTGATTGGGCTAATAAAGACCCAAAGCTGGTACTGGAAACCCAACCTGCAGTGCAGGCTTTGCACCCAACGCAACAAGAAAAGGGGAAAGCAGAGAGAATCAGGTCTCGTAACCATAATTTCCATTAAATCTGGGCAAATATGGTGTACATGTGGCTGTTCCTCTCATAGGTACCACCAGGCCGCCCTCTCAGGAGATGTTGTGACGATACTGAAGAGACAGATTCCTGGCATTCAGCTGTAACGGCACAACCTGATTCCAGGTTGTACTGCCAATGAGGAGGAAGAATGGAGATCTTCAGGAACTTGCTTCTGAAATAATTTTGATAATTAAACCAAGCGGCAGGTGGAAGGTTTTCAATAGCAATAACCATCCATACCTATTGGGTACTTCTAAAGAGCCTATTCATCTCACTATCTAAATGACAAGATAACTGCTTGCACTTATATAACTTCTTTACACTCAGAAGTGTCCCAAAGTGCTTATAATCGACTATCTACAGGATTCATTTACCTAGTCCTGAACTGCATTGATTCTGGTGTAGAGCGCAGCAGCTCTTTAGCGATGAGCAGTAACAAACCATGAGAATTCAAGGCAGGAGGTCAAGAACAACTCAGCCATCTGAAACTGCCACAAAAAAGAGATTTAAGGAAAAGCGATGCAGTTAAAATAATCTAAAATTTGACCAGAGCCCATGGCCACCACCTTCAGTCTTCTGGAAAAGGTTCCTTCAAACCCTACACAGCTAGATGATTACTTTCCCATTTTTGCTTGAAAAACCCCAACCCCGTATGTATAAAAATTCCCATTATTTGCTAGGTACAACAGAGATAGAGAACTACCAGCCCCATTTGGCAGCACCTTGAGTTTTCTGATTGATTTCCCAGCTAAGCTGTTGACCAAGGATGACCCAGTGAGGAGCGCAGCCCTGGCTCATGCAGCTCCCATCCAATCTGCCTGAAGAACCAGTGACCTCCGCACACAAAGAGTGACCTGGGAGGTGGCACAGTTTCTTCATGTTCTTATTAGAGAACAGTAATGGTATGGGAGCAAAGATCCCTAGTTTTATTTGGTGTGTGCTGGCTATTAATTTATTTTCCTGCTAGATACTCAGCTGGTCTATCTGCATGGCTCTACGAAAACGAAGACAACAGGAGACACCAGCCTGGGGCGCCCAGGTACTGTGTGTCAGACCTTAATTCCAGCACAGGGATCGGCTGAAAAAGACCTTTCATATTTAAAGTGCAGTACGTTGGCCATGACCTCCAAACACCCTGTATCGTTTCATAATTCAACCTGACAACTAGACAAGAGCGTAGTCACACTTTAAACCTCCCCTTCTCGCCACCGCTGGACAGAAATGCTGTGCATTAAACGTGCTGACCTCCACCCAGATGGGGCTCACCTCCCTCACACGGCATGCCTGAGGATGGCTTCCAAAAAGCTGTAGCACTGCTGGAGGGACTATGGGGAGAGAAGGATGTGCCCTGCGCTGCGCGGGCCGTTAGTACAATCTCGGCAGATCTAACAAAACTAAAGCAGAATTAAGCCTCCAAGAAGGCTAGACTTGTCTGCAGCACAAGATTTAAGTGCACGCACATGCTGTGGACCTTTCATTCCCTCTCCAATATACATGTGCATCGTAACAAGACGCTGTTTCGCTTCTGCTGAATTCCCCTTCCTTTCCGTAAACCTTCTTTTTTTTAAGTTTCACGAGTGATGTGATGTTTACCTGGCTTCCTAACCCCCCAAAACCCTCTAACTTGAGAGGAAAGTGCCTCCTCTGCACAGACTGCGGATCTCACCCTGGCTTTGCTGCTTTCCCAGGTTGATCCCTTATCATGGTTGAGGGCACGTAGGGCTGCTCGCTGACCCACGTAAATGAGAGGAGAAGCGCAGTTATTGCCTGGCGGTGCCGGCTATAACATCACGTGGTTCCCAAATAGATGAAGGGAGAGGAGGCTTCCACGGCACGCAACTCTAAAACAGATGAAACATCTGCCAGAAACGTTTGTGATCAGCCAAACCCGGAGAAGGCTGCCTTAAGGACAGATGAGTGCCTCAGGGGAGTCCAACAGAACCCAATACTTCCAAAAATCGTAACGCTGTGCCAGATGGGTGCCCAATGACACTGAAGGTCTCTCCAAAGCCAGTTCAGAGCTGCTGAGCCCTGAGGATGGAGGTCCCATTCTAAAGGCAATAAATCAGAGATGACGGCAGGAGCCACAGGCATGAAAACTCACGGAGTGCGCACGAGACAGGTAGGAAAGTTGGCTAACAGACCCGAGAGACCGTGTGGGAGAGAGGTTCATTATTTTTTTTCAAGTCACTCCTGTTAATTACTTTCAGGGCTCAAAAGAAATGTCGGCTCTAGGTGAGGAAACTTGACAGGGCTCCCTTGTATTTCGTGTGTTTGGTAAGCTACTCTTCCTACGTTGCTCACCTGGTGGGGAAGGTTTGCTCGGACAGGAGTGACAGCAGATAAATCACCGGCTTTGCTTGCCATCTTTGAAAAATGAATTTAGGGCCCCCGCATTTCTCATCAATGCATCTCCCCTCCTCACCAGCACAAGAGGGCTGTAGGCTATTTTAAATGGAAAGCCAGAACAAATCCGTGGCTGCATTCATTTGGGCAGTGCCGGAGAGAGCCGAGCAGCTTCCGAGGTGAAGTAATAGCTCCTACCATGTGAGCTGATGCAAAAGCCACTTGGGTGCCCATCAGCAGGCACTCAGCTCTTGTCGAGGTGGGGGGTTCTGCCCCTCTGCTCTGCTCTGTGAGACCCCCCTGCAGTGCTGCCTCCAGCGCTGGGGCACCAACAGCAGAAGGACACGGAGCTGTTGGAGCGGGGCCAGAAGAGGCCCCGGAGATGCTGGGAGGGCTGGAGCCCCTCTGCTGTGAGGACAGGCTGAGAGAGCTGGGGGGGTTCAGCCTGGAGAAGAGAAGGCTCTGGGGAGACATTATAGCAGCTTTCCAGTATCTGAAAGGCACCTACAGAAAGAGCTGGGGAGGGATTTTTTACAGAGCATATAGCGATAGGATGAGAGGTGATGCCTTCACACTGGAAGAGGGGAGATTTAGATTGGATATCAGGAAGAAATTCTTTGCTGTGAGGGTGGTGAGCCCCTGGCCCAGGTTGCCCAGAGAAGCTGTGGCTGCCCCATCCCTGGAGGGGTTCAAGGCCAGGTTGGACGGGGCTTGGAGCAACCTGGGCTGGTGGGAGGTGTCCCTGCCCAGGGCAGGGGGGTGGCACTGGGTGGGCTTTAAGGTCCCTTCCAACCCCAACCATTCCATGATTCTATGTTAGCTGGGCTCACTAGAGAAAGCAGTCCGGGTGTATTTATAGGAGCTGATGGCCAGCGAGGTGCCATCACCTGAGCCAAACTGAGCTTGATGAGATATATCAAAAGCCGATGTGGTGACCATTCAGCAGATGGTCATAGGTATGCCACATGCCTGTTATAACACGCAAGGCCTGCATGCCACCATAACTAACAGCAGCCTCTTGTAGGGTTCCCAAATGCTAAATGGTGGGCGTCTGTTCTGCAACGCTCGTTCAGTTCACCAGGCAGCCACACCGCAATCGCAGCAGCTCCGCTTTTACAGGAGCTGCCCGCCTCCCTCCGTCTCCCCCATCAAATAAACCCAGCCACTATAAAGGAGCCGGATCCGCTGGCGATGCCGCAACCAGGTGTTTGAAACAAAGGCAAGGGGAGACCAAAATTAGGTCAAATCTGCTGATGAGAGATGAGTAAATAACAGCTGCTATTCCAGGGAGCTTTTGTTCTCTCTAAAAGGAGAGCAGGTATCTTTGCAGATCTGTCTCCTCTCATTCCTGCTGAAGCGGAGGTTTAGGCGTTTTCAAAGTTCCATGGGAGCATAAAAGGAAGCTGCGGGGAGGGAGGGGGATTTAAACGGCGCAAACTCCTGGAAATACGTAGCTGAGGCTATGAACAACTGATTAATGGAGCCAATCAACAAACAATAGTGAGAATATTATTGAAAGACTTTCTTTGCAAGCGTCTGGACACGAGGCACTGACAATATAGAAAAGCGTATTGCTTTATAACTGGAATTTTTTTTTTCTTTGCAAGCATAATAAGAAAGTGCCTAATAATAGGATGGAGAATATTTCCAAGGTGTGTTTTATTATCCACTTATCTCTGACGCTTGCCAAAAGAGGCCTGAATATTCCTCAGCACATTTGAGACTTTCTGGCAGGGGAACAAGACTGATGAGTGCTATAAAATAGGGAGCTAATGAAAGCAACTACATCCAAATGCAATATCTGGGTCCCACAGCAGAGATTTCCTGCAGACCGGCACCACATCCCTCCATGGCTTGGTCCCTCCGGCCAAGTGAAATGCTGCTCTCTGCCACCACCTGTCAAACGCCACAGGAGGTGGGTTTAGCTGAGTGTCAGCGGCAGCATTTAATGACATTTAAGTAAGATAATTGGCATTATCTAACTTTTTATCAGGAGCTCCGCAAGCCCCTGTTTTCCAGTGGGATGCAGACAAGGAAGCTGGCAGCCTCCAGCAAAAGTTATTAGAGAAAAAGCCCAAAGTGTGTTATTTCATGTAGATATGGAGGAAAATAAGGTGCCATAAATGCTTAGTTACACAGAGTCTCTAACAAAGCATCCAGGAATTACCTGAAATCCCACAGATCCCAGCAGCATCCCACAGCCATTCAAACAGCAATGAATCCGTACCGGTGCCCTTACATGTCTCCCCCCCGGGAGGGGAAATGCCAGGATTTGGCTCATTTCTGCTCTCACACCTGCTACGTGATCCCAACTGAGCTGAAATCACAGGAGCCAGAGATGTGCTTTATGCTCTTTGTAATACCAGCTGACAATAGACACAGATATATATTTTTATATAAATAAAAAAAAAATCTCTGTATAGAAATCTATCTATATATGAAACATCTGAAAGAATTACTTCACGGAACAACACGGGAGATGTTGATGGTAGCAGAAACTGTCATTGTAAGGGTGCAGAGATTTAGCACTGCTGGGCCTTAAGAAATGCTTTTTCGTAGATGCTGCTTCGTGTGCTCCAGCTTTCCCATGCTCAGCTCCATCGTCTCTCTTCATCTGCACAGCCTCAGAGCAGACGCCAGCCCCGGTATCTCTCATCCCTCCTCGCACCTCATTCAAATTCAAGTAGTTCCTCTGTAACATGCTGAGCAAAAGCTTACCACCTCTTATCCGAAGCTTTCAATCTCATAAGAAATATTAAAAGGCAAACATGAAAATTACAGGAAAAGTAACCAAAGGATCGTAACCTGCCACAGTAATGGAAAATCCAATTGGTCTTGAGCGCAGCCGGGCTGATGCAAAATAAAGAGGAAAATAAGTGTTGCTTAGCCCTGTCTCTGTCAAACATTGCCGTGTTGGGCAAGAAGTGGAATGCAAAATAAAGACGGATGGAGCCTATTTTGCTAAGCTGCAGGATGCACCCCACACTACAGAGGGAAGGCGATGGGCTCGTTTATCCCTGGGAAAAGAGGATCTGGCAGGGAAGGAAAAAGGGGGTGTCAGGAGTGCCAGTTTCAACAGCACTGCCCTATGAACCCCCATGCCAGGCTGCGCATCCTCATGGAGCACCCCGGGATGGAGCCCGAGGTCCTGCTGACAGCCCTATCCCAGATCCGCCGCATCAACTCTTTGTGCCTCAGTTTCCCTCTCAGCAAAATCCCTTCCAGCGCTGCCCCTTTTCCACACAGCATTTTGGCTACCCCTCTT
>VYZM01007334.1:113113-127953 GCA_013398915.1 Dromas ardeola
CCTCTTCTCTCCCTGCAGCTCTCCCCACCCCAGCCCCACCAAACCCCGTCTTCTAGCCCCAGCTTCTGCCCCACCGAGCTAAACCAACGAATCCCTCTTCCAAACACCATCGCTCCCTTTGCCAGGCGGGGAAAAACAACTTGCCCGTCAAGCTGTGCAGCCTCGGTTATCAATTCGGCACTCCAATACACTGCGCCACTTAGAAACAGGCAAGGTCTATTAGCGATAATGAAACTGGGGAGCCTAATTCCCCACGCAAATGAACTTGGGGGAAAGGGGATTACATCTCCTGATACGCACAAAGTTGAGGATCTGGCATCAACGGCTCTGTTTAAGAGTCTGACCTCATTCCTGCCTTGTAAACAAGCTTCCAAGTATGAATAATAATAAAAAACCTCATTTTTCTTACAGAACCATTATATTGTTTTATTATTTTCCTATTCATGCTGCCAATAATAAATCACATTACCCAAGATGTTCACATTTATTATACTATTTAGAGCTCAGCGTAGCTGGCGTGGTTTTGTATTAGCACCATGTTACCAGAGCTCAGATTTTTGTTAATAACTTTAGAATCCCCAGCACATACCTTTCATAAAACAATACAAAACAGAGAAAATAGCCCTGAATTAGCAGAACCATCCGAAAATCCCAGTGTCCTGGAAGGGCCAGGAGGGTGGCTTTGGGCTACTGAGCCCCTGCAGACGTTGGTAAAGGAGAAGGAAAGACTTAAGGGGGGAAAGGGATGCAAAGGGACACACGCAATACCAAACGAAGCCAAGAAACAGCAGAGAAAGCTGAATCGCTCCAAATTATTTCTCTGCTTCCTTAAATTGCCCCTTCGCTCTGAGTAAAGCATGTACCCATGAGAGTATCCCCCAGCTGCCAACCTGAACACGGGATTTTTAGCCCATTTCCAGATGTGACCCTGGGGAAGCTGAATGAGGTAGAGAAGACCGCAAAATACACCAGGAGATGAACTTCTATGAAGCCTACAGCCCTTTTCTAATAACTAGGTTGCCCTTTGGGCCATGAAGAACCTTAATAGCGACACACAAAGTCTCACCCATCTGCCTGAACCTGAAAAGCCTCCTCAGAGGATCACCAAGAGAAGCACGTGGGCTTGTTGAGGAGTTCCGTCTGGAGTCAGAAGACCTTATCCAGAGTGTAATGGCAAACTGAGGCACCAAGAAGAGACTTAGCCAGTAGTTGGTAGGTATATACACCACAGGTATACACAGACCCAGGGTCTTAACTCTTGACCTCACCACCAAAGCCAGAACATCAACATCCCTTGGTGCCAGTGCAGTGGGATTTGGGGATATACCTTCTCTGCCAGCTTCCTTTATTAAAGTGCAATTTAGCACTTCAGGTTGGTTTCTGCATGCTCAGCCCCGGGGCTCGCTGCACGGCAAGGGCAGGCAAACCTCCCAGGGCAGCAGCGCACAGCAGCCAGCAAAACTAAACTGGGACCCGGCTGGTGCATGCGAGAAAAAGGGAATCATATGGTTGAAAAGAAGAGTAATTGTAGTGGAAATTCAAAATCACTTCACTGAGCCCATTTCATGCCGTCGTTCCTGCCCTTGTAAATCAGCAGCAGCAGCAGCAATTTATTCCTCAACAACAACAATCCTGAATGGGGAAGAAAATGAAATAATTGTGTTTTGACCAGATTGAGACAATTCCTCTGCATGTAGATACATATTTATAAACACGGGTGTCAAGTGTAAAGGCATTCCATCACGCTCATTACCTACTTCGACATGCCCATCACCAGCGAGAGCCGCGCAGCGCCGCAAGGGCAGGGGGAGCTCCTCCTGCAAAACTTCGCCGAGAGTTTGGAATTCCCATCCCTCACTCACAGCAACCAAAATAATTAATCAGTGCTGCAGGGGAAAAGCAACGCCAAAACAGCCTGTGCAGACCCCTGCCTGCACATCCGAGCCCCAAACCACGGCTTCTCCTGGTTTTGGCATCTTCCTCTGCCATCCCCAGCTACTCCATCCTTACTCCTAGATGCGTTTTCCTCAGCTCTGCCACTTCACCTCCGTCTTTGCTTACCACAGTCCTTACTTCGCACCCCTCGGGCCGTGCGCCATATGCTGGGTTTCTTTTAAAGATCTATGAGACAGATGAAGCCTTTTGCTACCCGTCCACACATAGCAGGAGACGCTCAGCCGGTCAAGAAAGAAAATCGCTGGAAGAGGCGCTGCTCAGCCCCGCAGCAGGCTCCCCAGGTCCTTACAAACCTGCCATTCATCAGCTTGTAACAACCTGTATTGCCTTTGGCTATCTTCTACTCCTTCATTCCTTGATCAAAACATAATCAATTGGCAGAAAAAAAAAATCTCACATAAAGCTGCCTTCCTTTTAACCATCTTCAGGAAGGTACCCGTCAGCCTCACACGTCACTCGGCAAATCCCGGGGTGATCTGGGGCTCCCTTAGCCTCAGCGTTACCTTCCTAATGGCACTGCCAGCCCATGCGTTGCAGAAGAGAGAAACCAGCAGCTAAGACCCGTTTACAGAGGAAAATGAAGGTACGGTACATTTGAATGACAACTCTCAAGGTACATCAATCAAAGCGTTTTCCAGGGGAATATTCTGCCTTTTTTTGCCCCCCAAAGTATTTGGCATATGATGAAAACAGTGTCAAACTTTGTCTCAAAGTTTTCAACATAAGACCTCTTCAGCTCATTTTCTAACAGTCTCTACTCCGGGTGCTGGATTGCCTTTATGATCCCCACTAGGTCTAGCAGACGGAAAGCCTTCCAGCCTCCTTCCTTCTTATCGATTTCACTAATTATTATCTTTAGTTTTAGCCTCATTTTCTTAAGCTGTTTTGACAGCCCTGTTGGTCCATCAATCAGTGTCTCCTAAGTACTTTTGAATTTCTTGGTGAATCTCAACCAAACTTGACAACGGATGATGAGACTCACTGTTAAGGGGAAAAAAGAAATAAGAAAAAAACCCACAACAACAACAAAAAAGCAAGACATAAAAAGAGGCCGGGTAAAGGAAAGTGTCCCCTCTCTCTGCAGCTAAAGAAAATAAAATACACCCCACCTCGACACAAGTTTCTTGTTCCTGCGCCCCATTAGAAGGGGGAAGACAACGCTCTTTTCACAACAAAAACACTGCATAGGCTACAAGATGGCGATAAGGAAAATTTAACTGAAACAAATAGGAAAATTTCATTAGGATGTTTGTTTGAAAAATCTAATACTGATAGGGAAGACCTGCCAGGGGGAACAAACATCATCTCGATTAAGATTCAGCTGCGGTGGAGTATCAGAAACATGCCTCCTATGAGAAGTCTGCCCTCTGAGCCTGCCGTGCCCAGAATCTCAAAATAGACGAAAGACAATTCCGATGCATTTTATTTCTTTTTTTTCTTTCTCAAGCCCGAAAACATCACTCCATGCCACTTTGACCTTCAAGTTTTACTTCCACTATAATGAGCCCCAGGCATCCTTTTAGCAGGGTCCATTAGCGAACCTTTGGTGTGACACTCGTTCCTCTGGCCATCGACAAGGGCATTTCCTCCATGCTTTGCAGGGACCATCTGCAAAGCCGCCCTTCCCAGCATTTGGCTGCACAGGCCTGATCATGCTCAAGTTTAATGATGCAACGGGCTCTAAAGAGATCTTTTTATTGTGCTGAGTGACGGATTGATGGAGGAAAACCTCTAAAAGAAGGTGCCATCCCACGGTTTGCCGGTGCATGCTTGGGAAATGCGTTTTGGCTCTTGTTTGGGCTGAGACGGACAGATGAAATCAGGGCATCGCTGCAAGGAACACTAATAAAATTAAAGGTAATGCCAGTTTTTGCTTCACCAAGTCCTAGTTTAAGTAGGTGGCGCAGGACGAGAGGGAAACTCAGCAAGGGACTAGGAAGATGCAAAGCAGCATTAAGCCAAGGGAGAAATAGAAGCAGACTGCTCTCTCCCAAGGCAGGGATGAATTGCTGGACCACTGGAAGCGAGTTTCTCCTGTCCAATTAACATGGTAACAGACACACTCCAGTTAAATCTGAGCTCTTGCCACTGCCATCGTGACTTGGTCCCTGTTCTCAAGATTATATCTTCCAGATACCATCCTCTTGTCCTTGCCTTACGACTCTCGGGGATGTTTTAGTCTCTTTTCCAAGGCTTTGAACATCCCTGCACCAGGTGCCTCGGCAGCTAGCAGAGATTTCTGGGTTGCGTTTGGAGGCCAGATGCTCACAGTCCAAACCACAATTATCCGAGATGCTTTTGCTTCATGCACTGAAAACAAAACCTCTTCTCCTGTCTCCTGCTGCTCCCCAAAATTGATGCCTTGATAAAGGTGAGAATACTTACAAACAAACACATAGTTGGATTATTACTGTTGCTGCTATTTGATTAAGTTGTTAAGATAATTGCTTTGCCAGCTTTGCCACAACAGTGGCTTTTACTAGCTGGTAACACTGCTTGTTTTACCGTTGCGAGGACAGATAAGTGGGTGAGATTTACACACAGGATGACAGTCAGTTACATTACCCGACCTGATAATTTGCACTTCTGGAGCCCGACTGGAGCAAAAAAGGCCACTGCCTCTTTTGCAACCTGCTTGTTTTACGTTCGTTTTGGTTTCGCTATCAACTAAATGCACTCAAGGGTAAAGACTCCTCAGGGACCTGTGAAATGGTGCTATTGCAAACACAACATCTATATTTGTTGCCAAGGCAATGGCTAATAACATTAAAATGGAACATGGGCTCTTTTTGCAGCAGGACACGGCAGGCTGATGCATCTGTGAAGCAGGAGATGATGGAAGGAAGGACAAAACACAGTCCACCGGGTCTCTGTCTGACGTAAGTTGGGGGTTTCCAGGCTGGGGGGCTGCTGCTCTAATAAGGGGACACCAAGGACAAATCTGCACCCCAGCCAGGATGCAACCAAGATGGAGAAACCTGGCAAGACTGAGCATGGTGGTGCCGAGGTTGGGAAAAAAATCACAGCTTGGGGCCACGCGATTTCCCTCCTGGCCATCACGACTGAGTTGTGCAGAGTGCAGAAGTCTCCAGGATGACCTTTCCTAGACAGACGCTAGAAAGCCATTACTGAGCGCAAGCCAATTTGCTTTGCAAGTGTAAGTGGCAATTTTCCTTCTTAAATACATTACAGGCGAAGGTAAATGGCTATAAACAGAAAGTTACTTCTCACTCCCTCCACAGAGAGCTCTCCCTGTGGTTATGAGCTATGATCTTAAAAACTACTGTTGTGAGACACCAGCAGCATGGGACACAGTTGTTTTCAGCTAGTGACTTTCATGCCTAGCTTTTATTAAGAGGGGGAAAAAAAAAAAGATTAAGTGATAACATCTACAGGGGGCAATGACTTCTTCAAATATCCTTACGCAGCAATTTTAGCAGGGAGTGAAAAATTAGGAACAAAGTTTAAGGTCTGTTGCCTTTTATTCTGAGGTGCATTGGCTGAAGAACAGCAGCTTGCAAAGCATCTCATGCAAATTCAGCGAGACTTGGTCAGAAGCTGACGACGACGGGAAGCACTTCAGTATCACGAGCTGGGGCAGCAGGAGGAGACACAGGGAATGCAGAGCTGCGAATTCTCAGGCTGAATTCCTCCAAATTCAGTGAATTCCTCCACTTGCAGGAAGTACAGCGCTTCCCACAGTCCCACTCCACAGAGCTCCCGTGGCTGAGGGACACAAAAGGGGCTGAGGGCAATAAAAAGGGGAGGTGGGCTGTATGGCCAGGGAGACCTGTCCTGCCTTCCCACCCCCTGAAGGTCTCACATCAGCCCCAGGAGAGCTTGTTCTCCCCATCTCCACTCGCGGATTGTGGTGGCCAAACAAAGGCAGCTTCCCCTCCCAGCCACTCCTGGTGCCTCTTTGGGATGCTTAGCAAACACATCTAGATTAAACCCTTTAATTAGCATCTCTTAAAAGCAGTGTGGGACTCCCTTCTTTTCCATCAACTCATTGGTCTTTCTCATCCAACACCTGCCTCCAGCTGTAGCGCGGGATCTCCAGACAACCTAACAAAAAGGCAGGGTAATAATACAATACACCTCAGAGAATATAATCCTTCTCATCTATTATTTTGGCCTGATATTTCTGTTCATTAGGAGCACACTGTGTACAGGCACTGTACATCTTCATTGGGAACCCACCGTTTCTATTAAATGTAATTATTTCTCCCTGCGGCTTGCATGCTAAAGATGGTTACTAAAAAGCAAGTGGCTGCTACAGAAAGGTATTGCAAAGCTCTTTTATTACAGATGCGCGTTGCAGCAGCGTCCACAAACCACCTGAGACTGGATCCCTAGATTTTTGAGGTTTGCAGGACCACTGCGATTAGTTGTTTTGATCCCTGGCCTCAACAGCCCACGAGGGCTTCCCCGTGTTAGCGGCCGCTTGAGCTACAGCACCGGGACGTTCGCAAAACATCTGGTTTCCACTGAAAGTTTGCCAATAACAAAGAACCTACCACAACCCCTGGCACATTGTGCCAAGTGCTAATTAGCCTCCCGATTAAAGGTATTGCTTATTTTCTAGCCTGAATTTGTTTGGAAGCTTCGTCTTCCAGCTCCTGGGTTTTATTGTGTCCCTGATGGCCAGCCCAAAACACTCATTTTCCTAATTTTTCTCTCCTGGCATCAAGTTGTCTCTTTTCTCTCGCCTCTGCTGTGTATTATCCAAACCCAGAAGGAGGGAGAAAAATAGGCTTAGGCCAAGTGCTAAACTTTTCCTTTGTTTTCTCACCTTGTAACATTATTTCGTCTGAAGCATTTATTTTATTTGCAAAACTATTTCCAGCTTGACCAAAACAGAAGGCATTTACAAAGTCATTTTCAAAGTGTTGGCACAGCCTTTTCCTGGCAATTTTGAATCAGAAACGTCTTCTTTTGAAATGAAATGTTATTTCAACGCTAACCAAGAACCATTATAGCACAGTTAGTGTATGTTGAAATGAAGGAATGTAACCAAGCTGAAATGGTTTGTTTGGATGGTGGGTGTTTTTTTTGTTTTGGTTTGGTTTCAAAATGATGTTTTTCACACCGTATCAAAACGTTGCCATTTTGTCATGTTTCAGGATGTAATTGCTGTTCTTGACTAAAGAGGGAAGCCCAGATGAAATGTTTGGATGGGAATTAAAGACGGCCAGAGTTGGAGGAGATGAATTTCACCCTTGGTATAGAGATGGTCAAGCACGGAGAAAAACAACATCCGTTAGTAGCTCCCTTTCGCTGGGACTCGTTTGAACCTTTTCAATTCCCAGGGTCTCAAAACTAGAAAAAGCAGTTCTGCGCTTATTTAGTGGAATATCTTTATTCAACCCTAAATGTACGCAATCAGCATTAGCTTGATGTATTCCAGCCAGCAGCGACTTGGGGGACTGACTTGAACAGGAGACTTCATGAATATTCTACAGACTGACATTTGTTTGCAGTATTTGAATATTTCCTAATAACCAGGGAGAAAAAAAAAAACCCCTGCATACCAGGAGGCCAACCTCATGAATCCTTCATAAAGTCAGGTCTCCCCTGAAATATTATAAATGGCAAACATTGCTTGCTACATGCAGATATGCAAAGAACTTTTGGCTTTTTCACTGCCTTCCCTCCACTGGGAGCTCCCCGGTTTGAGCCGGGTCTGAGGGGCAGCAGCCCCCGGCTCCAGCTCCCCGCTGCGGGACAGAGGGGAGGAGGCGGCCATGACTTCCCCATGCTTCTGACATCCTCACAGGTTGCTTTTTAATGGAAAACATAAAATCAATGTCTCACAGTCGCTTTGTATTCTACTACTGGCAGGAGCTGCTCTATGGTTGGAGAAATCCCCTCTTTTAGGGGAACTCTTATCACAGATTATTAATATTTTTATGAGCCTCACAACAGCATCTCTGAGGCTCAGTCCCGAAGCAGCACTGAAAAAGCTTTTTATTCTCAGGCTGCTCTATCTTTTCTCTCTCACATCACAAGCTTCACCCCCGAAAATACAACTTTCAGTCTATGACACCCCCAATACTTGAACACGTGGAAAAAATCACACTCAAGGTAACTACAGCCATTAAGGATGTGTACGCGCATTTCCTCTCACTCCTCCTCAGCGACTCATATTTAAAATAGACCAATACTTCAGCCTTTTTCCAACCTTGGCCTGTGCTTGTAGAGGGCAAGTGAAATGGATTTTCATTCACTACACAGTTTTCTCCAACCGTTCAATCTTTCTGGCCTTATTTACTCTTTAACAAAGTCAGATGATCGCTATCTAATGTTAATATTTCTTTGTGCTGAAGAAGTACAGGGATTACTCATAAAATCTCTGCTCCTGCATATTCTGAAGAGTAAATAGTGGGATTTTCAAAGCCTATTTGGCATCGGCCTAAATCTGCCTTTCAAAACTCCTTCGTGACCAAACCAGTTGTCCAAAACACTTCTTGTTGTCTCAACAGCTTCATAATTACGATCGTGCTGCCTCACTTGAAACAGATTGCTTCCAGCTCGAGGATTAATCTAGTGACGTACAGCGAAAGTCAGGAAATTCAATTCCTCTCAAAATACTCAGAAAGCACCGAAAAGCTTCAAAGTTGTTTGAAGCAAGCAGGACAGATATCTCAAGTCAGACACTGAAGAATGTCTCAGTCACCTGAGATTTCTTTTACAGTCAAAAGAGAGAAATGAGCACTTTTAGCAGGCAAGTCTCCTCAAATGCCTATTTCCAGCTGAGACAAATCATCCGCTGAGGTTGCCTGTTTCTCTCCATTGACTAAAAAAAAACAAACCTGGGAGTACAAGCTTCATAGCTCACACTTCTAGACCCCACCTGAAACATTAAACCATCTTCAGTAACACCAGCACGACACAAAATACTAACAAACTGCAGGGGATGCCTTCCATCAGAGCTTTATTTCAGATGTTTTCCCTGCGTTCACGGGATTCCTCGATCCAATCAAGAGCTTATTAACTGCCCGGAGCTGTTATCAGCAGAGATGTATTGCTGTAGCCAAATTAATGTGACGAGTCAAGGATTAAGTCACTCCTGGCATGTAATTTTTCTGCATGCTGGTAAGGATGTCCCAATGGACTCCTGGTTCACGCTCCTGCAGTCAGGTCCTACAAAGCCAATGGAGATCCAGCTGCTGCTGCTGTTGTTGCTGCCTGCTCTGATTTGGGGTCTGATGTTTTCCACCATCATCCGTTTGGAGATATTTGACTAATTAGAAGCTCAACCCTGAAAACTTAATTCAGCAAAACTCCTCCGGCGTCTCCGGTAGGAGATCTGAACTCAGTGACCCCAACTATTGTTCTCCGCAGGTCGACAATATGCTGAATAAACAGGTAGTTTAGATTTCTTTGCTTTTACTTATAAATCAATTTTAATTACAATGACGACGACATCAGCAACAAAACTGAGCCAAACTGCTGGGTCCATTCTTCTCGCACACTAACTATCACAAATTAAACCTTGAATTGTATTGCGCTCTGGGTATTGTCATGCAAACGAAGAAAAACAACTTGCTTTCCAATTTCCTCATGCAAATATAGACTGAATTGTTGAGACAGAGAATATATTTTGCCATCTCAGTGGTTCTGCAGAAGATAAGAGGAACTGCAAAAGTTTTGCAATTTGTAAGCTGGCAGCTTATTAAATAAATAAATAAGAACATCGCCCTGCAAACCCAAATGTTTAAATAACATTACAAGTAAACTGTCAAGGTCAGCAAATAATACGTTTAAACAATCTTGTATTCCTTTTGCCTTTCTGCAAAGACTATGCTATAATTTATGGGTTTATTTCCTTTTCAAAGAAGTTTCTTGATACAGTCTCAAACTCTACTGGAATATTAAAAAAATAATAATAGCAAAACTTTCCAGCCCGAATGCTATTGAACGGCGCTCTGCATTCACAAGCCAGTGCCTGCATCTCTGTACCGCGAGGTAGGCGGCACTGCAATACCAGTTTCTGCAAAGTTAGACTCCTACCCGATGATTGTATTAATCCACAAAAAGGCACGCAGACCAGGCCTCCAGGTGGAACACCCACCGCAAGAAGAAATAAACTTCTGTAGATATTCAGAAGAGCCAAAGGAAAGGAAAAAAAAAAGGCAACTCCACTGTGAACACCAAGGACCAGCCATTATTTTTACTTTTTCAGGACTAAATGTAAGCTCGAGAACAATTATACAAAAGCCTGGGCTCTCCTCCCAGTCTCCTTACGTGCTTCATCTCCATAGCTCTGATTCTCAGTCCTTCCCTTTATTCCACATCCAAGAGGAGCTCCTGCTCTTACAGGAGTTATCTCCGTGCCCACGTGGCTTGTGTAAAGGCTGAACTACCCAGCCTGTGGCAGGATGCCCCTTTGATGGGCAAATTCTCATGGTGTCACCTACAGCTACGGACAATGACACCACTAGACACCACCCACAGCCATACATCTTCCAGCTCCTCACGGCCTGGCTGTGGTGGGCAGAGCCAGATGGTTTCTATGCTACAGTCACCCCCAACACCTACAAAATCAAATCTCCATTGCTGGGGACAACAACAGGGGACAAAGCCTCAGAAGAGAGACACTGGTGGAGTCTCCGTCTCTGGAGACATTCAAAACCCGCCTGGACGCATTCCTGTGCAACCTGCTCTGGGTGACCCTGCTCTGGCAGGGGGTTGGACTAGATGATCTCCAGAGGTCCCTTCCAACCCTATGATTCTGTGATTCTGTGTGACCCATGAGGCCAGGAAAGGAGATGTCCCACCACAACATGTCCCTTTGCCTGGGCCACCTCCCCTTCCTCAAAGCCCTTCCAGATCAACCCAACTAACATCACATTAGGGATCAGTAAGAAAGTGCTTCCCTCTTCTCCTTGATTACATGCTCGGTTGCCCTGGCACGCTCTGCTGCTAGAAATAAATTGATATCATTCTTAATAACAGCCCGGTTGGGTTTGGTAGGAGGGAGCTAATGCCAAGCCGCTGACCATACGCAGCGAGCACAGAGAGGGAGTGGGAGGAAGGTTTCTGCAGAGCAGCTGTCAACCCACCCCATTTGTTTGCCGGGGACTAAAAGCATGTAATTCACAACTCCTGCACGCTGGAGAAGTTATCATTTGGAAGTTGTTGCTCTGCAGTGGCTTGACAGTCTAACAATACAAAATAAATCTATTCATGCTGCTTTGGCGAGACCGAATCCCGGGAATGTGCCGCAACAGCAGAGTGCAGTGATAAGTTCTTGTAACTTACAGCAACTCGGTGCTGTCCTCATTACCATATATTATCTTCCTGCACACACAAGAAACCTTTCCAACGGACTTCACTGTTGCTGAGCTTTTATTCCCTCCTCTGTGTTAAAGCTGAAAGTACTTTGTGCAAGCCCAAAGCCCTCCTGATAGCGCCGGGGTTTGAAGTTCCTGAAAGCTGCAGCGCTTTTGCCGGTTCTCCGGTCCATGCATTGGTGTTAGCAGTCGTTTCGGGAGTCTTGCAAAGAGGATTCACGGCTGGATTTTGTGCTCTGTAATGCACAGGGATTTGGCACATCTCCTGCCGGTCTCACCGTGTCGGGCCAGCCTAGATAGGGTAGGGCTTTGTCGCAGAATAGTGGCTAAAAGGAGGGGGAGAAACTTCTGCATCAAGGGGAAGAGCGAAAACAAGACAAATTCACAGACTCCAGAAACGAGGCACCAAATTAATCAAAGTGGACAAGGAAGGGAACAGTGCTCTGCCTATCAGTGGGATCTTGGATGCACCACTGTTGATGAGAAAGGACGGCGAGACATCTTCATTTCACCTGCTCACGCTCGCAGAGACAGATGCAGCGTGTGTCAGCGTGTATGGACTTGCACCGAGCTAACACAGATGCCAATAAAGATGCATCCAGCCTGCTAGCAAAGCCTGCCCAATGTCATTTCTTGCCTAATCTCCTGCAGCTCGTGCATGATGGAGCTCTGGAAGGGTGCTTCGCCCAGTATACAAGCCCCTCTCTGTTGGCTAAAACCAATCTGCAACGCTTCACGGCAACTGAAGATCTCAACTTACAGATACGCTCATCAGCAGGCAGCCATATACACACGTTTAGCTGCAGGGCCTTTACAGAAATAAAAATGTTGTCTTTTAAAAACTCCCTCTGGTTTTCCAGCTCAGGCAAGCCGCTCTTCAAGGACGCTGTGCTGAGCCCCCGCCCAAATGAAAACATCCCCTCTCATCCCCAAAAAATGAGCCCGAGTTGCTACAGGAGCTGCCTGCGTCCTCCTTGCGCGGCTCAGCAGAGATGGCAAAGAGCGTGAAGGGCACGCGAGTGATTTCCTTCCAAACCGGAGGATGCGACTGTAACAGGCTCAAAGCACCAAGCTCAGCAGCCTGATGAAGCAACTCTGCACCTCCTTCCGCAGCCCCTTTTATGATCTTGTTTCCTCCCCTCAAGGTGGATTTCGGTTCTAGAAAGCCTACTGGTGGTGCTAAAAGTTCAAGTTAGCAAATTGCCAAGCAGCAGCTTATCTCCAAAAGCCCTGCTTGGGAAAGGGCTTTTTGAGTTTTTCTGTATGGGATTTAGGGTTTTCTCTCATTTTTCCTTAAAACAAAGACTCTGCTTGCACTGATGCAGGCAGAACTTAACTGCCTTCCTCAGGGGATGTTCCTCAGGCCAGTTTAGCAGGTGACATACCTGCAAGAGAGCCACAAGCTGTATGTATTGCAAACTTTTATCCACCCACAACTGAAGATTTGCAGTTTATTCCCTTGCACCAACCATCTGATACCAGCAGGATGCAATCCCGGTGTTTAAGTGCTTTTCCCAAATCGCAGAGGTTAAATTAAGTTTGATTCTCCTTTCTATTCCAGCCAGGCTAGAAGTCACCCTGCCAAAACCCACAGTGCTGCAAGCTGGGGGAATCTCACCCAAATTCCTCCACCCTCCAAAACCAAGCTAGAAGATACGTTTCTATTTATGCCACCCCCGTGAGCAAACTTTTGCAGCTCTCCAAAACCCCCAGTTCCCTGAGTTTCTGTCCAACGCAAATCCAAGACCTGTGTTTGGCTGGATTTTAATAGAACAGCGTCTCCTGTCTCTTGGTGAGGGGATCAGCACGCGGGTAGCGATTCCCAATTTATTCCTATAGCTGGATGCTCAGTAAGCAGGCGACAGCCGTAAGCGTTTCTTGACAGGCGCTTGGAAATATAATGCGCCGCGGGTTGTGTTTCCTTCCTCTTAATAGGATGCAAAGCTCCGTTTTCAAAAGAATATGCTAACATTTTAAGCTCTTTTTGTTAGTATAAATGATAATGTAGTCAACACAAGGGCCTCATCTCTCCTTGAAGTGAATATAATTCCTATTCATCTTAACACACATGCATCAGGCTGGAGAATAAACCTTAGACAAGCTCTCCTTGAGTGGGCCTCATTGAGGGCTTTGCTCCCAGAGAGCTGATGGAGGAGTAATCGAAGGTGTCCTCTACTGGATCACCAAAGGATGGACTTGAGGCCTCTTAAAACTGGAAGAGCTGATGCAGATCCGCCTTTAGTGCCCTGCAAAATGAAATCTTTCAGTCTCAGTAGAATTATTTTTTAGAGGAAAGATGGAATAAATAGCCTGCCTGAAACAGAGAGGTCAGAGTGCTGTCCAAGAGGTGAGGAGACCTTTGCTATGGGCAAACTACAGAGGCAGTGTGGAGTAAAGCTATAAAAGCCCTGAGTCTTCAGGAGCACAGACCTCTCCAAGCCCCTTCGTTATCCTCATTTAGGCTCGTGGTGCTTACCCGTGCCCAAGGATCAGGGTTACCTCCAGGTACGTCAGCCCCTCTCAGAACAAAACCATCCTGCTGTCTCTTAAAGCCATTCACGGAAAAATACACGAGGAGCACTCAGATATGGGAAGAGAGGAGGCGTTGAAACCCTACAGGTTTTCCTCCTTGTGAGGTTTATGAAACCACTGTTCTCCTTGTTTTCAGCGCACGGGTTCCTCATCACACCTGGTTTACATACAACCCACTGACAGATTCAGAAACAAACATGTCTCGCTGTTACAGGATTACAAAGGAAGGATCAATTCCACACTGTCAATCCCTCCGTTTCATTAGCGACTGATTGGGAGGCATCAAATCCTGTCTTCCAAGAGTCAAACCCGCAAACAAGACAACATTGTTAAAAAAACCCAAAAACTAAAAACAAAAAACAACGCAACTGCCAGATGCCAGAGATTGCTACGAGAGCGCAGAGTGAATAACAATTTCGGAAATAATTGAGCTATTCCTATCAGCGATGAAACCAGGGCCCTGGCGGGACAGGCAAAAATATTTCCCAAAGTTATTAGCAACCTTAAAAGATGTTTTCCCTTACAGGATGACAAGGAAAAATGGTGCCGGAAGGTAAAAAAGAGGAATCGCTGGAAAAACATCCTTCCCCCCCAAAATTTTCGATACAACCTGACCCTTCCCAAAGCAGGGGAGGTGCTGGCCGGGTTCCTTAGGAAGGACTAAACTCACCCGTGTTTTTTCCTAATGCACCGACTGTCACGACTGTCAATTCAGCTCCTTTCATGAAGATTAGAATTAATTTGTAAAAGGCAAAGAGAAATGGGAAAAAAAAAAAGAAGAAAAAGAAAAGAAAAGGTATTTAATTGGCAACTGAATTCCTCATGAAACAAAGAGATGGATTCATGCAAGGAAGAATAAGGAGAGCTGTTTTGATATCTGAATTTTAATGACTCCATGGCATCCCTATTTGTTATGTATCTGCTTTCGAAATGTCACGGCTGGCTCTAGTGGTAATTACTGAATTTCAACATTTATAGAAAAGCAGCACATACAGTATGGAGATAATTGCCCAGTTGGATAGTTATGAAGGATCCAGGTTCCTCCCGCCCCCCCCC
>VYZM01007334.1:127971-146368 GCA_013398915.1 Dromas ardeola
CCCTCCCCCCCTCCTTCTGTGACTACAGAACTTCGGTAATTATCACTAGAGCCACTTGTTAAAAAATCAGAAAGCAGGTAAACAACAAACACCAGGGTAGTTTATTTATTAAAATTCAAAAAACACATCACCATATTGATCCTGAAATTACAAACTGCTGCATCTTGCAAAAAGCAGAGCCCTTTCTTCACGCCACCGTTTAGTATTGCTGTACATCACACAACAAGACATTTTCCTGATGGGAACTGTTCTGTAATAAACACTATTGTGTGGCATTGTGTCGGTAAAAAAATTGATTCATAACCAGGTTATAACATCAGCGATGATCAGATCACAAACCACGAGGCTGGGGGTGGATGAGATAGCACAACGCATGGAGCATCCACCAGGGCCACAGCTCTCCAAGGGAGCAAGTGCTCCAAAACATTTTGGGGGTTTCCTGCTCATGTTCTGGCACAAACTACACCTGCACCTTAGGTACAGCCTCTCCCAAAATACTCCTACCACAAAAAAGATCACAACGGAAAGAGCAGCTCAGCTCCCAGTTCTGCCAGCGGCTGCCCTTTCAGTAGCTTTCACCCACACAACTCTTTCCTCTTCTCTTTGGAGGAAACACTCTCTCCATCTCACAGGCAGGAAAATGAAGACATGCAGACACAACAAAACACTCTTGATTTCATCCAGTGCATCACTATGAGGGCTGCGATGGCGTTATATTCCACATCTCGCACGTGCGCCACCCAAAGAGTCACAGCAGCCTTCCAAGCAGAGACAAAAACGTTGGCTCGACGCAGAATTCAGGTTCAGCTTCAAACAGCCCGAGGTTTTGAGTTTTCAAAACACGGGATTTTGGTGCGTTCCTATCTTTAATCAAAGTGGCGTACAAAGAAAACTCACCTGCTTAGAAGTAGGGATGCGTTAGAAGTAAGGGGCATGGGTTCAGGAATGTAAACACACAAGCATATAATTAAAGGAGCAAAGACAGTTAACGATGGAGAATCTCCTGGCTTTTACAAAAACAGTAAAGGAAAAGACCATTATATATACACAGGAGATAAGTGGATACAGCACAGATAAGAGCGACAGAGGGAAATTGGAGGCAGAGGAGGATAAGAAGCTGACACCGACACTTACAGTATTTACTTTTGCATCTGTGTTCGCAAACGAAGAAGATGAGGATTTGCCTAAGTCAGGGATCAGATCCCCAGGGAGAGGAGAAGAGGAATTAGGGAGTGTGCAGATAACACAAGAAATGGTCAATAAAAGCTTAGGGGAACTTAAAACTGACACAAAGCATTAGGGACCAGATGGTAACATGCACACCAGGGATTTAACAAACCGCGGAAGCAATGACAAAGCAGGACTTCAGTCTTACGGATGTCCCTTAAAACGGGTAAGACAGGGAACGGAGTGTGCAAGTTTTTGGGCATTTATACAAGAAGAACCAACGATCTCTCAAAGACCCCATTACTCCGACATCTCTTTCCTGGTGTTGCTACAGACAGTGGGATGGATTAGCCACGCTGCTAACAGCAATGGTGGGGTTTTTTGTGGGAAAAGCCACTCATTTCATTTCTCTGAGTGCTCATCTTGAAAAGCTCTTCTCTTTCCATCTTTATATGTACAATTCAAGGCTTAACCTCTGCAGAAGAAAACCAAGATCTGGCTGTTTTCAGATGGATAGCAACTAAATCTTCCATACTTTTCAGAAAAAACAGGCCTGAACCTGCTTTCCCAAGCCATCACTCGATGAGACAGTCAGCTGTAATTAAATCCATCTTTATTCAGGATAAGCGTAAGCTTTTGCTTAACTTAACCCTTTCCCCCTCCCCAAAACCAACACATGTGACCACCACAAAAAGTGGAGGGGTGCCTCCTTCAATCAAAATCTTAACACATGCTGGGGATACAGAGAAAGAATCAGCTGCCCACCGACTGGAAGAAGAGTGTTTATTTGGAAGCTAATTTTTAAGGGGAAAGAAAGGCTTGAAAACGCCCAGGTTCATTAAGAACAGTCAACATGATCTCATGAAAAGCAGATCAATCCTTATTAACTTGTTAGAAGTCTTTGAAGAGATTACTTGACTCGGCGGACAAGCGAGCTGCAATTGGCATGCATCTCTCAAATGGACTGGCAGCATTTGACAAAGTCAAGCCCATGAGGCTAATACTAATGGTGAGCGTCTGAAGTGCCTGATGATGAAGAAAGTGAGAAAGTCAGGTGCAAGAAAGAAGATCCACAAGGACATCTCACAGGGGCAGGGACTGCCTCTGAGATACCGCATGAGGCTCGCTAGGAGGTGAGAAGAAGTGGGTTTTATAGCCCACACTGCTCACAACCTGCAGGATAATTTAACTGCTTTATCGCCTGGCCTGGACACACATTTGTACTGTAGCACCGCGCTTTGCCCATTTTATTACACCTCCCAGCTTTCTGTCTAACCCACAACTCAGCTATACGGCTCCCAGACAGGACTGAGCACCCTCCTCCTGCCGGAGTCACAGCTAAAACTCCTCCTGGAGCCGAGAAAACAGAAGTTTGGCCAGATACACTGATAGAAAAACTGAATTTGAAATGTTATGCATAGCAGGCAGGACCCTAAGTACGGACATCCTTCTCCCTCATCTTGCAGCCATCAGTCCAGATCTAGCAACCCATGGCACCTTGGAAATACACCCCATTGCTATTCCAGAAAGAACAGGGAGTGGGTAGGTAATAATCAAATAACACCGCAGAAACTTAATATCGCTCCGCCATCATTAAGGATGAACGCTATCCAGATGAAGCAGTCAAAGGGGATAATAAGGTGTGCGGCGGAGGAGGCTGGGAGCCTGCCAGACAGGGGGAGGATGCCACTTCCTATCATTTTTCATTGGTAGAATTGATAGATTGTGCTGCCACTCTCTCCCCCAATTACACATTCATCCCAATTAAGGAATCGCAACCGATCTCCTCAAGGAATGAAAGCATCATGGTTTTCGGCTAGGATGGAGCAACTTTGCCTCTCAACTCCTGCAGCTGCTGGACAAGAAGCCCTTGCCCCACCTGGTGTCTCGTTTCTTCCATACAACAGGAAAAGACCCTTTCTCATGTCCCCAGAGTGCTTTAGCGTCCTTGGCTGGACAAGAAGCTGAGCTCATGCCTTTCCCCCTCCTGTGGTGCATCTGCATGCCCACGTCTGACACGTCTCTACACCCTGCAGAGAGGACAATGCTCCAACCACAACCCCCTTTAGATAGCTGCTAAAATCCCAAGGAATGCCTATATTATGGTTTTCTGTGCGGGTAGCATATAAACTTGAGTGAGACAATGGCAATGCACAAGATGGGATAAAGGAAAACAGAGATGTCATGCATGCAACTTACTAACTTGACTTGGTAAGGTACACCTCTATAAAAACCCCTCGGAGACAACGCTGCAAACTCAGATCTTACTAGACAACAGAGACTCCCTCTCTCACACCTGAATAAATACCCTAATCACAGGAAAAGCTTCACTCAGAGCTTACAACGATCCCACAACACAAATCCATACGACACTACATTAATGCTCGCAGTATGACTTGTTATCCACAAAGGAAACACTGCTGTGTGATAATGAAGGCATTCGATTGGGATTTCTAGATGAGCAACGAGAACTGCCTGGTTACTAGAGCATGACACTCGAAGCCGGGATGAATAAGCTGTCGATTGCTAAGATCAGGCTAAGTCACCTGTGGCTCCTCTTAGAAGCCTCTACTTGCCCACAACCACCGCCAACTGGCCGGGATGACCATGAAGCCATGGCCGTGGTCACTCTTTCCTGTTTTCCAGCAAAGATCTGGGTTTACCAGGCGCAGGACTCATGATTGCATTACCACCAATGCCACGGAATTCAAAGAGGTCACAAGAGGCAGCAAGACAAAAGCATCCCATTGCAAGTGGATCATCACCTTGATTAATCAAGGTAGGATAAGAGCTCTATGGGCCAATTTTTACCCCTTCTTCTAGGAACAGCTCACCTCTGTGGGCTTGCAAGCAAGAATTAATGTTGGGGGTTTTTTTCCCCTGCTTAGGATTCTTCATTAAATCACACTGGCATTTCTGCCAGCACAGGGTCACAATTACGCTGCACAGACTCATTGTCTTTGCAAGAACAGCGCGAGCTCTGCAACAAAGGCGCTTTTTTGCACTTGGAGTAAAATTATGGAAATTCATTGTTTAGCCTGACACGAGGCTAGGAGAGGAGACGTCATCGTACGACCTGACCTCTTCACTGCTGGCTGCAGCTGCACGTCAAAAGACAGACCTGCCTATGCACCATCAGACATCAGTGTTTCATCTCACCTTCCCGGCCTGGGATGGAAAAAAAACCCTTACTGAGACTAGGCTGAAAAAAGCCTAATAATTCTCTTGGCAGCTGGAGTCCAGGCTGGACGCCTTATTTTTATTGTTTTCCTACTACCTTTCACTCGGAAGAAAAGGAAAACGTCAGAGAAGTTTGGCAACCCTCTAGTTTTCATGTTCTTTGGCATGTAAAGAAGTGAAATTTCATCCTCCCTCAACACTGATTTTAGGTTAGCTTTGCTGGGGCAATTCAGATCACAAAACCAATATAAATAAAACTATATATATGTATGATGGTCATATATATATATATATATGTATATGACCATCATTAACAGAGAATAATTTGGGGCTGGGTGAAAGCAGATGAAGAGCAGCGCTTCTCCAGGCAACAGCCTGCCACCCACGGGTTTTCCCGACTCTCTCTCTGCACAGATGAAAAATGTTTCGAAAACCCGAGGGAGACGTTTGGAGACTGTCTCCATCCTCTGCCTAGAAAAAGGGGATGGGTCTCTCCCAAACACCATCTCACTTCTATCAGGGTCTGTGTCAGCAAGGACAAGACTTTGGATGGGTTTGGAAAGAATCAAAGGTTTATATGGGCGACAGGGGTGAGCGAGGGCAGTTGATGCTAAAAGGAAGGAGTAGATTGGGACAGACAATAAAAACTTCAGGCTTCAGGTCTTAAAGTAGTTTCTAGCAATTAAGAGTTAGGATAGGACCTGTCTGGAGGGTAGATGACCCTCCTATCTGCCTGCTGCAGGATTTTCTTCCATCTTTCTTATAAATACCTAATGCTGGCCACGGGCAGTGACAGGACATGGAGGCAGCACCTCCAGAGCACCATAACTGACTCTAATTGCCGACCTCCCTGGCAGCTTCGCAGCGAGGGCTGAGGGGTGATGGGATCATCACCACCGTCTGCCCAGCGAGTCCAGTCCCAACGGATTGACGCAGCAATGCAGCTTTCACAGGGATTTTTTTCCCCCCAAAGTCATGGCATAAAATGATCCCCTTCCAAACACTACAAAACAGAAGAATACTGCTAATGCATTGGATAGGCATGGCTACGCGGGGTAAAATATTGCACCTGCAACCCTACACATCATATAATTAGCTCTAAAAAGCTTTGAGCTTTGTAGGAAGGACCAGCTGAAGAGCTGATGGGGGCTCTGTCCCATATACCTGTAGGTGCTTTACTCACTCCCCCTCCTTTTATTTTTAATATCATCACTTCTCTAAAAATAAAATCAACTTGACACTGATTAAAGCTGAAAAACCCCACCAGACCAGTATCTCCATGTGCCTGACTCCAGGGCCCTTTGATCAAATTGTTTTCCTTCTCCCCGCTGATCCCCGTGAACTCCTCAGCGGGGCTGGCTCTGCCCGCGGGGGACAGGGCTGGAAATGGAAGCACAGGTTTCCCCCTGGCACCGAGCTGTCAGAGGCGGCTCCGAGAGCATCAGTTCTGCGCGCCTGCTCTTCGGGAGCTGAAACGCAGCTTTGGAAATGGAAATGAAAGATTTCTTTCCCGTTCTCTTTCCCCCCGCCTCTTCCCCCTGCCAAGCCTGTAACAAGGTGGAGATGGAAAGTGCCAGGGATGGAGGAAAATAGGAGGAAAACAGTTGAGAGTATTTCAGCTAAACCAGTCTTAGGATGAGGCGGGGAGCATCTCCAAAGGGACGCCTGTCCCTGACCCTCGCAATAAGGGGCAGTTAATGCCCTGAAAACAGGGAGGCTATTTCTCCCGCAGGAAATGAGTCCTGCCTCAATTAGCAAATTTTTCCGCCCAGATGGAGCCGGATGATTATCTACCGTAACTATCCCTGCTGCCTTCACCTGCAAAAAAAAACCCCAAACCTGTCTGGTTTTAACCCTTCCCTTTCCTCCCCAAGCACATCCCAGCTTTTCAGGCTTCACCAGGTCCTTCTCCTTTCCAGGCGGATCAACTTTGGCTTGTAAGCGAGGTGAGTAGCTGCCACAGTTGCTGCTTTACCAGCTCAGGCCTGCAGCATCTTCAGGAGGTTAGGGGAGAGAGAGGGAAAAATAATACATTCTGCTGCCACTAGAAACCAAATTATTCCCCAGCCAGCACGCAAAACCCGCTCATGAATTAACCACCTCTTGCTAATCACTCCCACTTGATATTTATCATGGGTACGTTTCCTGAGATGAATCCTGTCACCAGCTTTAGCAGGCAGTTGCCAAGTCCCAGGAGCAGCTGCAAATCTTCATTAATAAAATTTTTGGGTTCGCTTTGTTTGGGCTGGAGACTGCCACTTCCCATCCTGCCACCCAATAAGTGCGAGGCAGCAGCGTCACCGAAAGCCGCGTGCAAAAAAAAAAAAGGCTTGGAAATTTTAAATGAAAACAGATGTTGAGAAATGCCATTATCCGGCACATGCTACAGTAAATAGCATTAACATTTCTGAGCGATGGGCCTTGGAAATTGGACGCTGCGAGGGATGCGTTCGCAATTAATGCGAGGGACTTCGCAATTAATGCGATGGGTTCACGTCTGCTGCCATTAGCGGCGGATGCGGAGGTAACTAGGTGTGAGGGATGAAGGCTGAGAGATTCCTGCACACCAGCAAGCAGCAATCGCGGCTGCCTCTTCAAGCAGAGTGACCTCTGCGGTCCCGCAGCTTCACACTGGTCCTGCAAACTCAAAAGCTGGGTATCGCCTTCGTACAGAGACAAAGAGAAGTCACTAGATAAACAAGACTATGCCAAATATCTGCTTACTTATCCCAAATCCCTGCTTACTGCAAGGGGGTTGGACTAGATGACCTTTAAAGGTCCCTTCCAACCCAACACATTCTATGATTCTATGAAATATCTCAAGCAACTATATGGAGGTAGTGGGAAAAAGCTAAGAAGCACAGGACCCGCCTCCTCTGCCGTTCCCAAAACCACGTGTGAGGGATAGGTAAGATGGTACCAAGCTGCTGCTCTCAGACTGAACCTCTTGCCAAGCTGTCCGGGTATTTCTGGCCTGAACACACATCGTCATTTAACATCCTAAAAGGGCAGGAGGGAGCTAAAGCAATGCTCCCAGGGGACCGGGAGGGCTGAGCTTTGCTTTGGGCTGGGTTCGTTTCAGCAGCAAAAGAGGATGAGTTAAAGCCCTGGCACCAGGTGCTCCTGGGTGCTGGGTCTGGGTGCTGTGCCCTTAGCACAGACAAAGTGAAAAGCCGCCTTTCCCAAGCCCCGAAGCTCGGGCAAAGGTTTCAATGCTGTTTACAACAAGAGCGTCCTCGTGCAATGGATCAATTCCTTGAAGAGGTCGGCTCTCGCTTGTCAGGTCAGCTCTCTGTTCTCCTCCCAGAGCTCAGGATGTCCATGCTTTCAATAAGCTGGTGCCTTTACAAGATGCTTTATTAAGACCACTAGTGTATTTCATTGTGCCTCTGCACGTGGAGCGACATGGCTTTTTAACAGGGAGCTGGGTGAATAGCATCCTCTTGCAATACACCAAGCACGCTTTGTTCAGGTCTGAATTAAACCAACCAAACCAGGGAAATTCAGAGTTTAAAGCCACAAACACTGCCTTTAAATCAAGGTAACGCTTGTATGTGGAGCCAGGAACTGTCTCTTCCCACCCTGGTTACCCTGATAATAGGATCATTCGAGTGCTCTTATCAAGTCTCCTCGATGCTTTGTTCTGACCGTTTCCAAACAGCATCACACCGAGCTGCTCCCTCCCACGCAGCCCCTGCAGAGCTTCACCCCTTCCCTTCCCCACCAGGCACCTGCTTTGAAGGCCCGTATGATCAGTAAGACCAGGCCACCTCATAAGATGCAAAAGCAAAGGAGAGGAGGCACAAAAGGAGGAGGCAGCAAGAGCAACCGCTGGAAGCAAGAGCCGCAATCACATCTCCAGCCCCAATCACATCTCCAGCCCCACTCTGGTCACCTCACCATCACACGCTTCCCTTTGCTATCTGCCAACCATTAGCAGCTTTCCCTTCCTACTTGCAAGTCAAAAAGCTGGGAAATTGAGGAACAGAGGAAAAATATTTGCTTGTTATCCAACCAATTAGTTGGTGGTAAAGACAGCAAACAGAAGCTAAGTCTCCTAAGCACCACATTTTTCTTTTAAGTGCTGTAAGCAAGCTAATGACTCTGCAGAGCGCTGAAAAACAAATACTGTATGCTACAGCATTTTTGAAACTGTGAAAATAATCTGGAGTGCTCTGTTTTTTTTGGTCTGAAAAGAAGTGATGGGAATGTCTGGCTACTGGGCTACTGAGCTTTGGGGAAGACTTCCCAAAAAGCTTTCCTCTTTTTGCCCAGCCAGTCCTAGCAGGCAGACCTTCACCCCAGAACATTCAGCAGTCGCTACATGCATCACATACACCTTTCCACATCATACCTGTTATTTAAGGGGAGCATAAACATTCCCCGTGTATTGGAGGGACAAGATCATTGATGTCCCTGAGGACACGGGTAGGGTCCTCCTGCTCCCCAAGCTCTATCTCAAAGGGGGAGGTAAGTGAAAATACGCGTCACACTCGCTGCTGCGGTCAGAAGGGTTGCAAAATACCATGCACACGTTGGACCGCCTAATTCCCAGGAGAAAATTTGCTTTGGGGTCATTATTGGTTATTTGGGGTGGGAAAGAGCTTCATTACCAAGTCAAGATTTGATACCAGGAACCTGTACGCTTTTCCCACAGGTTCTGACCGAAATGCACACCTAGCACTAACGCTGTCGTAATCCTGATGGCTTTATATCATGGGTGTCATATAGGATTCAAATTATTTATTTCACCATCCCCACCGCCCTCCCAAGCTGCTTCTGTCCCAAAATTGCCTCTTATATTTACTGTATACAGATAGTAATAACTAAAATAACCATGTGGATAGATATCATGAGCCTGGAAGGTAATAAGAGGCAACGACTCCAGTGACTGAAATGAAGGAGAAAGACAGTTAATGAAATAGAGATGCCTACCAACAACTTTTAAATCAATTCACAGAGGCAATTTAAACAGCCGATCCTGTCATCATGTTTAAAATATGTCAGTTCTGCTACTTTTTCCCCATTTCCTTTTTTGGCTTAGTTTCTTTTCGTTTTGCCTTTTGTTGCTTTGGGGTTTTTTTTGTTTGGGTTTTTTTTTTTTTTTTTTTTAAAAAAAAAAGGAAAATCAAGAAAAACTCACCTTTTTGGGTTCACAGCTTGAGATTGCAGAAAGACAAAAATCTACTGGGACACAAGTGAAGTAACTCCAATGACAGAGTGCCCTGGTTAGAAAATTCCTAATAAATCACCAAAACCAACTGCTGCTCCAATGCCACGTTTGACAAATTGAAAATAAATTGCATCAATTGCATGGGAGCCAGGAGAGCCCAGTTCAATATTTTCTCCCTAATACATCTACAGGTGGTGGGGAGGGGAGATTTTTATTTATTTATTTATTTATTTTTGATCCAATCGATAGCTTACTCTTTTCCGATACACCACGTTCGGTGACGGTTAGTAAATATTCAGCTCTCCAGGTTGTTAGTGTGCGTACACGCATACCAAAACACTGCATTTCCCCTGTTCTGCCTGGTGTGAGCATCATGTCATTCAAACGCACGCAATTATGAGCTATTTAAGTGAAACGGATTGAAACCTGAAGTTTTTATTCAGAGACTCTCCTCCTCACGCATGCTCCTACACACGCGCTCCCTCATCGCAGCTCCCTCCAAACTCACGGGTAAAACCAGCTTCTTCTCCAGCACTCATTTTTGAGGTGTGTTTTTATTCATCTATATGGCACTACCTATAGCTTAACACCACCAATACCATTTCTTTGCCTTTCTTTAGCTCCAACAAGCCCCACCTGATAACAAAACTCTTGAGTCTCCCTCCTCCATCACAATAATCCCACCTAAAAATACTGTCTATGCATGAATGCCAGCCAAGGCCAGGTGGAAAAAAGGACAATACAGTGATAAATCCTATATAAAGACCACCTCTGCTCCCCCTATGCAAACCTCTATGCAGGCATAGATGCATAAATTGAAAGATCGTGGTCAGATAACGTGATCGTTCACACTAAATTAAGCATCACCGAAGTTAAGACCACTAAAGCCCTCCCTGGGCATACTTGTTACACCACTTCATTTCAGGATCTGCAGCACGCACACAATAGGCAGAGCTCCTTTAATAAAGAAACATTTAATATTGCGATTTCTCCTTGCTGCTCTATGGGTGGCCCCAAGCCTTATTTTGCTGCACGTTATTCTGAGACAGGGTATTAGTTTTCTCCTGGGCTTTCCTACGGAGCTCATCACTGCAGCACCTGAGCCAAGCAACTCATTAAATGAACACTGTCCACCCTGTGAACGCCGCGAGGGCACGGTCCTGGGGAAAGAAACAAATACGCTGTGATCATGTAATTAAGCCTCTGTAATTAAAGTCTCTTATAATGCAAATACAGGCTGCATTCAGACATAGCCACCTCCTCCTCCTTGCTGCATGACCCAGCAGATACCATGGAAAAAAGGCAGACCCTGCTCTGCTTTACTTGGCAGCCTTAAGGCTGGGAGGACAAGGGACACGCGGGACATGGCCAGCGCAAGCTGCCTTCTCGGGGGCATTTCCCAGGCAGATTCCAACCAGTTTCTATCCTACCTATCAACCTGCGGTGCATCACGGACTCAACACCATGCCCAACACAGGCAAGAGATTTTTTTTTTCCAAGGTGCAAGGGTTTTTCCAAGGTTAGAAAAGCATTTTCATGACCCCAGCAAAAGCACCAGTCCCTGTCCTGAAGTGTTCAGGCTCTGGAACTATTCATAGGTCATTTTTGCAGTGGGTAAAACCAGAGAAGATGTATTTTCCTCATTAGCCTCAATCTTGGAAACAATCGGAAGTGTCAGCTATGATTTCAGATAGGAAAAACCCAAAGCACCAAACAGCTCTGTTGTCCCCATCCCTCCTCGTCCTCCCCTCCCTGCAGAACAAACAAAAACTGCGTGCCCAGGGAGGACATCTGGCCTGGAAATCTCATCCCAAACAGCTTGGCACGGTTACAGGCAAGGGTGAGCAGAATCCTACGGGAAGTGGCAGGTAATCTTAATAACAGGTTGTGGGGTAGTGCAGCCATACGCAGGGAGATCTGCACAATATTCAAGTCCTTGAGATATCTCCTTCTCCAGGTTTCATACGCACATATGAAAGATTTCATATACACAGATGCAAACACCTCCTCCCTGACTGGGACCTGCTAGAAACGATTTTTAACAGCGATGAGACTCCTCGTGGTGCTAAGTCAGCGTGCGTCACCCAGCTGCCAAATGCAGAGCCCAAAAAACCTCTCCAGCCCTCAGCCCTCATCCGTCCTGTGCTGCTGTCCCTATGGCACGTGGTGTCCCAGACTTGTGAGGAAGCCAAACCCAGCTTCCAGGGCCTAGTATGTTCTGGGGATGCCAATTTGTGCAATTATTATCTGGAAGGAAGTGAAAAATGGGGTATTTTGGGGCTACGAGGCTGCCCTAAGGAAAGCAACAAGTGCCGTATTGCCCTGAGGGATGCAGAGATTAATTAGGGGCAAGTGACTCCACCATTCATGTGAATGAGGTCGATGCACAGCAAGAGCTGGATCAATGGTGTGGAACCAGCATGTCTTCTTGCTCCATCATTCCCCTGTAGGACCTGGTGAGATGATGCCCCGCTACAAATCCTAACCCCATCCCAGGGAAACAAACAGTAACTCGCTCAGAGAATTCGGCAAACCCACAGCATCCTCATAGGGAAGCTTAGGAAGAGTGGGTTAGATGAATGGACAGTAAGGTGGATAGAAAACTGGTTGAAAGACAGAGCTCAGAGGGTCGTGGTTAGGGGCACAGAATCCAGTTGGAGATCAGTGACGAGTGGTGTTCCCCAGGGGTCAATACTGGGCCCAGTCCTCTTCAATATATTCATCAACGACTTGGAGGAGGGGATAGAGAGCACCCTCAGCAAGTTTGCTGATGACACAAAGCTGGGAGGGGTGGCTGACACACCGGAAGTCTGTGCCGCCATACAGAGAGACCTGGACAGGCTGGAGAGTTGGGCGGAGAGAAACCTTATGAAATTCAATAAGGGCAAGCGTAGGGTGCTGCACCTGGGGAGGAATAACCCCATGCACCAGGACAGGTTGGGGGCTGACCTGCTGGAGAGCAGCTCGGTGGAAAGAGACCTGGGAGTCCTGGTGGACAACAGGATGACCATGAGCCAGCAATGTGCCCTTGTGGCCAAGAAGGCCAATGGCATCCTGGGGTGCATCAAGAAGAGTGTGGCCAGCAGGTCGAGGGAGGTCATCCTCCCCCTCTACTCTGCCTTGGTGAGGCCACACCTGGAGTACTGTGTCCAGTTCTGGGCTCCCCAGCTCAAGAAGGACAGGGAACTGCTGGAGAGGGTGCAGCACAGGGCTACCAAGATGATTAGGGGACTGGAACACCTCTCTTATGAGGGAAGACTGGGGGAATTGGGTCTGTTTAGTCTGGAAAAGAGACGGCTGAGGGGTGACCTAATTAATGCTTACAAATACTTAAAGGGTGAGTGTCAGGAGGATGGGGCCAGGCTCTTTTCAATGGTGCCCGGCAACAGGACAAGAGGTAATGGGTACAAACTTGAGTATAGGAAGTTCCACCTAAACGAGGAGGAACTTCTTTACTTTGAGGGTGGCAGAGCACTGGAACAGGCTGCCCAGAGAGGTGGTGGAGTCTCCATCTCTGGAGACATCCCAAACCCGCCTGGACGCGTTCCTGTGCAACCTGCTCTAAGGTGACCCTGCTCTGGCAGGGGGGTTGGACTAGGTGATCTCCAGAGGTCCCTTCCAACCCTATGATTCTGTGATTCTGTGACACCCAAATCGAGTCCCCGGGGAGCGAGGACTGCGAAAACACTGCCAGCAAAGGGCTTTGGAATTACTACGGTTCATGCTCCAAGAAAAGTGGGCTCTGCCACGGCCCTGCTGAAAAAGCCTCTGCCATTAAGGGACGCATAATTCAGAGTCGCCAAATCCCAGGCAACAAGCCCATGCAATTGTGTTTGTGTCTCTACTCAGGGTAAGAAATTAGTTATCTGCCTAAAACAAGCTGGCAGTTTCAAATGCTGTATTTGTGTAATTTGCATGCCTCAATAATGTTTTATGTATTACGCTGCTTATAAGCTAAAATGTACATGCACGCTCCTGCAAATTTAGGTAAATTATGAATAAATTAAATCTTATCTAAATAAACAAGTGTCTTTTTGAACAGAACTGCAAGCTGTCATGAATATTTAAGTGGACAAGGATAAATCCTCTTCATACAGTGTTACTTCAAAGAGGATTTTAGAGCTTCCTGATTTTTAGTTAGGGGAAAGTAAAGAGAAGAAAAGAGGAGGGGAAGGAAATCTCAGGCCCAGCTATTCTCGGGGGAAAACGCTACTGAGAAATCTGGCCCTGCAGGGAGAGGCTCTTTTTCTGGAGGCCTGCGAGGGGTTTTTTGGTTGTTATTTTCTACCAAAGGAAGACTCTGAGATAGGGTTTGCAGGAAGGAAACTTGGTGGAAAGTCGAGCGGAGCCGAGGCATGAAGCCCAGTGGAAAACCAACACTGGAAAAGGAGAAGAGGGAGACTCTGAGGGCAGAGTCAGCATCGTGCACCACCAATGTATTTCTCTATCCAGCACGTTGTGGGGCTGGAAAAGGGGAATCCCCGAGGTTTTCGCCTGCTGCGGCACCGAATGAGGACTTTGAGCGGGCGACGCAACCTCTGGGTTCACTCTTCTTAACTGCACAGGGGAGATAAACATGCAAATAAGACAGCAAAGAGGAGACAGGAGATCATCTATCTTATCTCCCTGCCAGAGCCAGATCCCTCCTAATTGCTCCTCCGCCAATGCTTAGCCCTGGTCTCACCCACGACACCAGGGGGCAATGTGAGGCTTAATTAACTGAAGTCTGTAAAGAGCTCCGAGATCCGCAGATAAAAGGTGTTATGGAAGGGCAGAGTGTTATCAGCTGGAAATAAACCCTGGATAATCTTCTCTCATCCAGAACTAGATGTCTCTTAATAATATCCCTCCGGCAATGCGGCGGTCCTGATTAAACCCCCATCTGGTGCTCCAGCAGGAGTTGTGTGGGCAACAGGAAGGCTGGGGGTCCAGACAGCAGCTTTCATTTACTAATATTTCCTAACACACTTCTACATTCCCTCACTGTGTTTAACCTGGAAGCCTGATAGCCCATGAATTCCCCAAAGGATGGACATGGGCACGCAGAGGACAAAAACCAACTTGCAATGTTCAGCTGTCGAGAGAACCACCACTGAGCCATCAACCTGCCAGTGGCACAGGGGAACGGGATACTCCGTCCCGACGCAGGGGAATATTATTTTACACGTTCTCAGGAAATGACAAAGGGAAAATTGCTCTGGGGTTTTACCTGGTACCTTGGAGAAAGCATAGCCAATTTTATTTGGGAGGAAAATAAAAAGATAAGGAATAAAGGTCCCAGTTAAGTAGATTCTGCTGTAGGATATGGAGGTTTACCCACATTCATGTTGGCTGTAAAGCATTAAGGGCTGAAACTGTTGGCCCTCAGGGCAGATGTGCAGTACATCTGAGAGAGGTCAGCCCAGCTCCTACCATCTCTCAGCAGCAAGCATCATTGCTGATGAGCCCGGCCAGGGACCTCCTCATCAAGCCAAAGGTGGGCACGATGAAATGAGCTGTGGATGCCAAAGGCTGGAAGAAGAGCCTCTCCCACCAACACCAAGGTTGGGGTACGCCAACGGGACTTGGTGGGTGCTCCCCCTCTAGCTCCACCAACACCAAGGGAGCTTGGATGGCCCCAACCTGCCACCCCATCTCAGTGGAGACCCTTCACTTTGTACCTCCGGAGGGTCTGGTAGCAGGTCCCTCTCTCTGATGGCAAAACCACCTTTCCCAACAGCAGATATCACACTAGCACGTGAGCCTCCAGCATTTGTTTGCCCACAATATTCCTTCCTGCCTGGCACTGTGGCAGTTTAAGAAACAACAGTCCGTAGGGACAAGCAAAAAACACCCCTAATGAGCCATCTCAAAGCACACTGGGGCTGCATGTATTAAGCAAGCACGTATAGCAGGGTTATCATTTAAAGGTGTTGAATAAGCAAGCTGGCTTAATAATTAATGTATGTGTTATTAGGAGATAATGGCAGTGGCACTGGAACGTGCAAAGCAACTAATACCATTTCGGGCTGAGCAACAGCAGCACAGAGACACTTAATGAACTGCAAAAAACATTGCTGCAAGCACAGCCCAGTTCCAGAGACAGGACCGGCACCCTGCGATAAACCGGCCCATCAAAGAACTGCAGCCACATCGCTTGCCCTTCCAAAACCACAACTTCAAACCCTGCACAGTCCTTTCTTTGCGCTCCTCTTCCCTGTCCCACCTCTTCTTCACCCATGGGGTCACTCATCCCCTTTTCAACGGGCAGGGATTTTGCCGTGGGAGGGAGCAGAGGCTGCTACAGACCAAGAAAACCAAGTTCTCATCCAACCACCGTGTCCTGAAACAGCAGCAGAAAGCGCTTCCCAAATGAATCGCTTCCAATCCTCCCCATACAGATGTTCCCGTACAGATGTTCTCATCTTTCATGTTTTGTCAGAAACTGGGAGAAAAAGAGGAGGGAGAAGAAAAGATCTTTCTTTAAGGTCTGTTGACTTGTCAGATCTTAACCTTTAAATCAAAAGTAATTTTTGGAGTCATACAAGAGCAAAAAGGCTTACAAAATTGGTGCAATTGGATATAGTTCTTTTCTTTTCAGTGCATTCTGCATTTTTGCAAGTTACATGGCGCAGTTTCAGTCTGAGACCAAGGCACTGGATAACAAAAGCAGAGGCCTCTGTCTCAATCCAGCGTCCTGGGGAAGTCGTCAAGTTTTGCCCTTCCTGAAGGATCTGCCACAAGGCTCATTTACCAAAGGTACTTGGTGGCCTCCCACCTGTGCCATTTCAATTCCACGCTAATGAATTAGTCCCGGTGCTCCTCCAGCCCCTGGGGAAACAATCTCATCCTCGTTCCAGCTCAGTTCTTTACGAAAGCATAATTAAAGTTCTAGCTGGGGATTTCAGCCCAGGATACCTCTCTTCGGTACCCATTTGCTGCCATTCCTACGAGAAGATCACAGCACATGCCTGGTAACAGCAGCTCAGAGCAGACACTGCAAATCCCCTGCCCTTCGTGACCGAGCGGCGGCTGAGATGCCCTGGGAGAGGCTGATGTAACAAGCAGGAGGACTGGAGCTCAGCCCGGCAGCGTGGGGCCGTCCTCCAAAGGGAAAGCAAATTGTTGTGGTTGGCAGAGATCGAACGGTGCCTCTCAATTTTCCTTATCAGGTATGCAAGGCTTCATATTCCCCATTAGCTCCCAGCAACCTCACAAAGCGGGTGCCAGGGCTGGTAGCGGTGGGTTTGCTCACCCCGTGCTCTCGTTGGAGAGGTCACAGGCTCCGTCAACCATGCAGCTCTGGTAGTTTCCACCTCTGAGCCCCAAAGAAGTGCAGTTTGATAGTAAAAACGCTGATGCAGTCGTAGCAACAGAGCAGCGCGTGCAATGGGTCTCTCTGGAAAGCTCTTTAGATAGCTTCTGCTCATCCAGTTTTGTCCCCCCCATGACATTTAATCAATCAAGCTAAGTTGGGAGCAAGCTTGGGGGGGGGGGGGTGGGGTGGGGGGGAAGTTTAAAAAAAAAACAAAGCCAAACCTTAAAGATGCGTCCCATTTACCTTCTTCATAGCTTCCAACTAAAACAAATTTGCAGCAGAGGGAGGGCGGGCAAGGGAAGATGAATGAAATCACCTAAGAAAGGGAAATGAGCAAACCCAAAAAAGCGATGCCTTTATTTAAAAATATATAGTTGAGAAGTCTAATCACAGAGCACTCAGCTGTGAGGTCTATCCATTATCAAGAGACTGACAACACATACTAGTAGCCAGTCTGGGAACTTTACTTAATAAATCAAAGCTGACAGTGCTCCCAAACTGATATAAAAACGCTCTTTAATGTCTGTGACCTGCATAAGTTTTATTCATTTTACTTTCTAAAATAATAAATGAATAGCAATCGAAAACAATCTGTTCTCTTCAAGTGGGAGTCGTACATCTTTATTTTTCAAGTGGGTAGGGAGGCTGGTTATGGAAAAGAGAGAAGTCCCTGGGTGGGGAGGCACAGGGCGGAAGGGTCCGTGCTTGCCACGGGCATCTATTGGAGGGAGCAGGCACCTCGTAGGTACGTTATCCTGCAGCCTAAGGAGGGAAAGGACATTTTCAGATTCTAATGGAGGAGCAGAGCTGCAGCAGAAGCTTGCAGATTTCCTAAACATCTCAGGGACCAGCCCTCATCCTTATCAAGCCACCCATCGAGACACAACAGCAAGCGCTGCTGAATTTGATCCCGCGGTACCAGCGCCGTGCGAGGAAGATCAGCGCTTCAGGAAACACTGCCGAAGGGGAGGTCCTGGGCTATTTTCTTCAGACCACTTTGACCCACCACATTTCTTCCCCCTTTCTGCGCAGCTAAGTCACGTAAATTTTATTGACATGTTAGAGCAGCTGATAGGATGCTCAGCTCCACGTATCCCACAGATTGGCTCAAAAAGGCTCCGGATGCAAACTGCATCGCCGACGCCTGTCTGCGCACCCAGCCAGGGACCAAACTCCTCAACAATCAACAGGCTCAGCATTTTGGGTCTGTCCCCATGCAAGGCTGCAGCTCTGCCACTTCTCTGCTGAGCGGGTCTTCATGATTTCATGTCACAGCGCTCCTGACAGCATGCAGCTCTGCCACACGCAAGGGAGGCTTCTATACCCTACATTTCCAGTGTCAACAAAGTTTCTAGGAAAGAGTAAAGAACTTAAGAGAGAAGTAATTAGCATCCCCACGAGTATAGATGGCCATCACGCCTCCAAAAGACAGACGCTGCAAATGAAGACACCCTGCACAGCTAGAAATGTTGCTACAAAAAATTAGCTGCAGCCGCTTCAGAATTAGTAAAATCTCCCTGATAACGTAAACCATCAGCTTCCCTGCATTGTTGCTGTTTTAAAAAAAAAACAAAAAAAAA
>VYZM01007334.1:146400-215122 GCA_013398915.1 Dromas ardeola
AAAAAAACCAAAAAAAAACAAAACAAAACAAAAAAAAAGCAAAAGAAAATCGTTTCTCAACTGCTATCAATTTCGATCAAATTATGTATCTTGCAGGATCGCAAAAAGGAGATTTAAATTGCTGTGTGCCTATCGCTTCCCCCACCCCACCTCTCAGCTTTCAGAAGAAATAAGGTTTGATCTTTTCAAATGTAAATTAAGCAATTTACAAAATATGTATTTTGGCATATCGGCAACTTGGCTTTCAAAACAAACTGGGGTTTTATTGATTCCATGAACCACCATCAGAGTTATCTGCGGACCATAATTTTCAGCTTTAATGAGAAGAGATGCTTTTCATTTAGAATAATAACTGCCGCGCTCCTGGGTTTTGGCCCATGCCCTCCTCTCCCGTCACTGCCTGGCAGCCAGGGACCCAGTGGAGCAGCAGCAGAGAGGGATGCTCCCCACAGCCCCATCCAAAAATACCTACGCGAGGCAGAAGGGAGCCTTCCCAAAATTTTAATCAGCCTTAACTCACGCTGTGGCTACAAAGTGATTGGGAGGACTAGTCTGGCATAAATCACTATCTTTGCCTGCAAGTTTAATCAACTTCCAACTGAACCAACTTTCTGGTGATGAAAAGGGCCATAAAACAATGGAGAGCGATATCCTGCGTGTTATTGCTGCCATGACCTTACGCTCCGCTGAGGTCTGGGAGTAGCAGTGCCATAACACTGCCTCGAGCATCTTTCATCATCTCAGCACCTATAAACATTAATTAGTCCCCTCTCTTCATATTGCAGGGTCGGGGGGGAAGGAACGTATTTTCAAGCAGCTTTCCGTCTTGCTGGGTGCCCCACCAGGTGTCTTACAAGAAGGGAATTCACCAGCAATTGCTCCTGGAAGCATGGCTTTAATGGGAAACCTTCCTGCCTTGGGAAAGCAGACTGGCAGGAGACGTCACCAGGGAAAATTTTCTCTACCTATAAAGCGAGAAGAGCAATTCTGCTTTTATATGCCAGGAACAACAAGGATAAGCTTCTTAACAACAATGCTCCATTAAGACGAAGTCCCAGCAGACAGAAGGATGAGACTGAATGCAGGAGACCAGGGAATGTATTGAGCTTAAAATAACAACCAAAAGGAGGGGCCCATGGTTCAGCAAGGAGTCTTGGGTCAAGCTCAGCCTTTGGGATGTTACATCCTGCCCTTCTGCAAATCCTACCCCGAGCAAACACTCTCTGTGCCTGTGAGCACACATGGGAACAACAAAAAGGACAAAAAATAAAAAACGCCAGACCTCCAAAAGATTGGAATTATGCACAGTAGACCTCCGACATGGATATGCTGAGCTGACGGGGCTTCGGCAATCGGCTGCCTCCCCGCAGACCTGCAGCCCAGGAAATTAGGCTGCTCGATGACAGATGAGAAGCAGAGCTTTATTAAACATGATACCGGGAGGTATTTTACCTTCTAAACTATCTCAATTATTGAGTTATTGCAGGTTTGCTCCGGCCAAGCATGGCGCGGATGCAGACTGGTGCTGGTTTTCCCTTGGTGAAGCTCCTGCACGAACTTGCTGCTCAAGGGAGTCCCAGAACAAACTGGGAAGGGTTTGGGAAGCGATTTTTGGCAGCCCAGCTTGGAGCCTTCGCATCCTTTATCTCACAGCAGGGAAAGGCAAAATGCTTCTGCTTTGGTGCACAGGTAAACCGAAGCAGGAAGAGTTTTATCCTAATCCTGCTGTTTTTATCCTAAACCCTACACTCCCAAACATGCATAATTTGCTTTATTTCTCATCCCTGATATGAAGGGCACCACAAAAAGCACACTGGGAGGATAATCGTGCAGGGGATGAGCACCAGGCACGGCAAATCAGATTTCCAGCAAGCCTCAAGAGCTGTGACCGAGCAGGGAACTCCTTGGATTGGGGTCTTTCCCTGCGGAGCTGCAGTGCTCAGCCCGATTCCCAGCTACGAAACTGGGCAGGATCTAGAAAATGCACGGGGTAAGGACTTTCAGAGACACAAAAAAATATTTGTGAATGTCAACAATGCCAAAAAACTAATGGAGTTTGCTTTGTTTTTTAAATTCCAAACATTTTAGCGTCAGCACTTCTGATAAAGTAATTTGACATTTTCGAAATAAATTCCTTTTGATAGAGCATTTTAAATTCAAATTACTCTAAAAACAGAATGCTAAAGCAAACATGAGGGTTAAATAGTCCCCAAACCCACAGATGAACATTTTGCATAGTTTTACAACAATCTGCTTTAAATTTTGCTTTGTGAAAAGAAAAAAAAAAAAAGAGAGTACTCCAATGCTTCTGGCACAGTTTGACCCACGTTATTAGTTTTTTCCTCCAAAGCTTTTGGCTCAACCACAGAACTGATCTATTCTCTATTTAGAGCGACTGACATAGTCAAACCTCCCGTGGTCAGTGCGTACCCTTTGCCCAGGCATAAAAGAACCTATTTTCAGCCTGGCCCCATTAACATGGGCACGGACCCCCCCACCTCCACCTCCCACCCCAGACTTCTTCAATAGTAACATGAATATCAATAAAGCATTAATGAGCAATTTTCCCAGCTTCACCGGCTCTTACTGGAAATAAAACCTGACATCTCTTATGTCATTGACTACCTCTCATTTACCGGCTCGCCTGCGCTGACAGATAACCAATAGCCCCTCGCATTCATTCGCCTCCCAAAATAGCAGGTTTTCACCGTGGGCCTCAGGCTGTGTCTGGGCTTCAGCTCGCACTTTGGTCAATCTCAGATGATCTGAATCCCGGCCAAGGAATATTCAAAGCCCTTTCCTTTTTTCTGAAGCAACTGCTAAAGGGTTGTGATTGCTGCCTTGAAACACAGGCACTGGAAGGAGGACAGGGATAGATAAGGGAGGGCAGGAGATAAAAGCCAGGTGCAGAAATCGGTTGTGTATTCCTAAACCGAGGATGCCAGGACCCAAAATTAGCAGTTTACACCACCACCCACTTGGGATTTTGGTCTGAAATTCACTGCACAGCTTGTATCTTGTGCATAGGCTGCACAGCCTCTACCTACGTTGACCTCAAGAGCAGCCCAGAGGGTCACTTTGTGCATAACCGAGTTGCAAGAGGGAGGACAACCTCCAGTGCTGACACCTGTGGCAGAAGGAGATTGCATGGGAAAAATATTTCACCTGCTGCTGGTAAGCAGTCGGTCCCCAGGGCCGCAGAAAGGCAACATCTCATGAAGATGGGAAGCAAGAAAGACTATTGCTGCCAATTGAAAGTGCATGGAGATACAAAGACTTCATATACCAAGCTGCAATTCAGATCAGACACAAACATCAGCCAGTCTGCTCTCAGCATTAGCTCGCTGCTGTTACGCACAGCGGGACAGAGTCCATCTCTTTGGCACAAGGGTCCATCCTCTAAAGTTGTCCTTAAAAAAGCAGCAGAGGGACTTTCACAAGCGCTAGTTGGGACTCATGAAAGAAGTAACAGCGCCTGCCTGGCAAAATGGTTGGGTACCCTTTCACTGGCATCCCAAATGAGCATCTCCACCAGCCACACAAACCTCCTCCTGCAGATGAGACCTCTGGTGGTCTCTGGTCCCTGATAAAGCCAGTCCAGTGCTGCCTATCTCAGGACTTAGTGCAAGACAGATGGGTTACATGATCCCTCCGGGTCCTCTCAAGCCATTTTTCTTATTCTGTATTTCTCCAGGACCAGGAAGAACTGTGTCTCCAATAAAAACATCTGATGTGTGTCTAAGCTGCCCTAAAACCCTCCAGGGATGGAGGGCTCACATCCTCCCCATGTAATCTGTCCCAGGGCTTCGCCCTCCTCACTGAGAAAAGGATTTTCCAGATGCTCAAGCTAAATCTTCCCCACTGTAATTTAAATATGTGACTAATACTCTTCCCCACCGTGGTCGTTCACAATTCGCCGCTGTTTTGCAGCAGCTTTTGGCGTGCGCAAAGGCTGTTGACCCTCTCCCCCCACTCTCTGTCTTCAGCTGCTTGCAGACAACCCCAGAAAGGCACAAGGGAACGTGTTACAGGCACGGTAACTACATGGCCTTGCAAAAAAAAAAAAAAAACAAAACACACCAAAAAAAACACCAAAAAACCACCACCACACCCCCATAAAACCCAAACAAAAAAAGCCCTACCAAAACACCAGAGGGGAAAAGGACTTGGCTTTAAACCCTCTCCAAAAATCTCATCAGCAGGCAAAATGGGGGGGTGAAACCACTGGTGGTGTCTGAAAGGTCTGGCTGACCCGACTATGGGTTGAGGAGGGCCCATGAGTATTTGGGGAGGATGGCTCACTGGGAAATAAGATATTAAAAACAAAAGATGGACATATAAAGAGAGGGGGGGATGTTTTTTCACCCCTTTAGAGTCAAAGGTTTCTGGTCCCAGAGCTTGCCCTGCCCTGTCGTTACAGGAAATGTCTGCAAGAAGTTTCCCCCAACACAGAACATTTCCCTGCATCGAGAAGAGATTACTTCCTCCCCCTTCCTTCCCCTTCCATACATCATTTACAACATACTGCAGTGATTTACCAAAGCCAATTTAACTCCCTAACATGAAAGCAAGAGAAACAGCTACAGATGTGTTTATTCCCGATCTCTTCGAGAGGCAAGCAAGCATCTCAGCCTTGCATCTCTCTCCCAGCCCTACTGCAACCCACTGCAGGTCAAAGGCAGCAGCTCCTCTGCTGCCCCACGGCCGAGGGGCCCATCTCAGAGACTTTATGTTGTTAGAGAGCTCTGCCCACCCTCCTTAAAGCTGGGCTCCCACACAGCGCTTCCTGGAGCCCCTTGAGTCATGCAACGTGTCTGAATTAATACCTTTAGATCTGCTTCACTCAGCAAGGCATGCCACTTCCACTGAAGGCAGGTAGCACATCAATCGATGTAAAAATAATAAAAACCACCCCAACCCTGTACAGCTCCGTAAGTGGGCTGCTTCAATCCAGCGAGACTGGGTGAAGGCAAGCTAAACCCACTCACGCGCATCCCAGCACTGCTCTCGGGGTGAAAAACAGGCAAGCTGGAGTTGAGTCCAGCTTTTAGCTCAGATGTTGTTCTTTATCCTCATCTTAACAGCCACAAAACAAGATAAAACAAAATGAGGGGAAAGAGCTGCCGCTTCCAAAGCTGACCCAAACAACAGGCATCTGCAGCTTCCTACAGTCCAGTGGAAAAGCTTCACGGGGTGCCGCATCCCTGGCCACCACAGGAAATCCTGGCATTGCTCAACTGCTTCGCAAATTTGTCTCAAGGCTTCCAAACGAGCAGCTAAACCAGCATAAATTAGAGAGAGAGAGAGAGAGTGTGTGTGAGAGAGTGTGTGTGTGAGTGTGAGTGCGCGCATCCAGGCTATTCAGTAGTGTTGACCAGTCAAGACTTTCTACAGTTCCCCAGCACACTGGTTTGATACCCAGTGGATCCCACCACCAGTCGCTCTCGGGGCCAGCCAGACCCCCCGGGTGAGCCACTGAATTTCTTCTCACAGAAAGAAATCCATAAAAGTCAAAATTTCTCTAAGAGGAAAAAAAATAAAGTCAGTTTTGACACAATTTTCATTTAGAGAACTTCTTTCCCTTTTGCAAGGGAAAAGTGCTTTAAAAATGTCAAAACATTTGATTTATTTATTTATTTATTTGGAGCAAAATGACATTTCACTTGGAAATGTCAGTTAATTTTTAGCTTTGAAAGTTTTACAAGATGAAGCAGTCAAACTGATTTTTCTGACAATACCAAGACGTTTTCAATGAGCCTGGCTGGAACATGTTTTTGGAGAGAAGTGCAGGGTTTGAAGAGAAGAAGAAAAAAAAAAAAAAAAAATCAGTGCTATTCCAAACCTTTAAAACAACAATAGGGAACAACAAAAAAATCATTTGAATTCTCAGAAGGCAGAGGAGAAAATTGCCTGCTCTACTGTGCTTTATGCCACGTCGGTATTTACAAGTTTTACTTGCAGCAATTAAACTTTCTGAATGGATTTCGGTGATTGCTAGCTCAGACTAGAAAGTCTAAAGCTGCTCCTCCAGTTCTCTTCTCCTTCTTAATCCGAGGAGAGGCGGGAAGAAAACAGTCGCTGGAGGAGGAGGTTCACGGGATAAAAAAAAACCCTCTCGGCTCATTGCATCTCCACCACCAGCTCTTCTGGAGCAGCCGAGACCCCCATGTGCCAACGCGGACAAGGAAGGCAGATGTTTCCCTCACCTTGCTGCCAGCTTAGCTAACGACCTCCCATCTATTGGAGCCGATCAGCCAGAAAAGTTGACGGCAATTCAATGAGCGTATGAACTGTTGCTGATCTGTTCGCCTCTAGCTGCTAAATAGGAGGAAAAAGACCTTTAACATGGAGTCAGTGAAGAGTTTGAAGAAGGATGGAGAGGACCTTCACCCCTCCAGGTCACTGGCCCAGCTCTTTGCAGACATCAGCAAGAAGTGAAGCCCTTCCATGTCCATGGGCTGTTGTGCTAGCCAACAGTATTTCAGATGAGCCCATGGCTTCCCTTTGCAGGAAGAACGTTCATGAAGTTCAGAGTAACATGCTACCTCCTCCATAAGGAGGACACTAATTGATAATTATTTACTACCAACTTCTTTTTCGGGTGATAAAACTGAGGCCCGGGAAGAGCAAGGTCTTTGCCCATGCTAAGGGGGATGACCAACTCCATGTCCCCCTCTCCTTGATGCCCAACCTTTGAGGCACCCAAATAAACAACTCCAGCCAATGGCACAGACTTCTGTGAGCAAAATCAGTCTCGCAAACAATGTTTGTGATTCAGCAAAGCCCTTAACTTGCATGTTCTTAACTCCCATCGATTTCAAGCACTGAACGGCTTTGCTTAAGTACTTGCTGAAGACATTTTTGCCAGAGCAGGTCCTCTTAAGAGTGCTGGCGATGACCCTAAGTGGATCGTAACGTGGACATGTGCACAGGAATGAGATAATGCTGTAAACTATGACCCCGGGTAAAAGCCAGGCAAAGTCTACAGCGCTCGCTGCCGACAGCTGCTCTCCAGCATCCTCAATTGCAATCCCGACAGCCCCAAAAGCCACGTAAATGCTGCACATAATAATCGCCCGCTAGAAATTTAGAGCTGGCAAGCTTTGTCAATGAATAAGTGTTCCAAAACAGTAAATTAATAAATTCCCCTGAATCCATAATAGATACATCTTTGTTCAGCCACGGAGCTTTGATATAAATTGTAGCTTTTTAGGACTGCACTGACAGAAGCGTAATATATCACCCAAGAGTGGATCTGAGTTCAAAAGTACATATAATAATATAATTAAGATAGCTTGACAAGAATGTATTTTAAAAGTATAAAATACCTGCAGGTATAATGGCTTCATAAAGTCTGTCAGATTTACTTCTGCTGTGAAGAAATTTAAAATGTTTTACTCTAATGCAATGCAAATTAAGCCAAGGATATTCGTATTACACAGTCCTGAAAAAAAAAAATAAAAAAAATTACATGGAGAGAGAAAAGAATAAGAAGTCAAGAGCAGACCAAACAAAGTATTTAGCTTTCCAGGCAACTCAGTGACTCGGTGTATCAACCAAGACCGAACAGCCCAGTATCTAATGCATCACTTTCCCACTGACTGTGGGCAGGCAAAGCAAACTGATGAGCCTCCTTACAGCTTTTTCGTATTATCCCAGATTCCTCACCTCGCACTACAGCAGTGATGTGTTTTATATAATCATTTGCAGGTGGAAAGTGATTTTCTTCCTTTTTTTTTTTATTTTTTTTTCTTTCCTTGCTGCACAGAAAGCTTAAAATAATAGAAATGTGCAAGTGAGAAAGAACACGCAGAGGATGGAAACTGAATGCAGCCTTGCTAAAGTTTCTATACTTTCTTCTCTGGCCATCTCCTTTGCAGTGGCAGGCTGGGGCTCAGGCTCGGACACCCTCCATGTCACCACACCCCAGCCCCTGCTGCCCTGAGACAGCCCCTGCCCCAAGCAGCTTACAGAGTAAGCACGCAAAGTAAATATTTTCCTGGTTTCCAGGAAGAAAAGCCATTAAGAAATCAATACAGAATACTAATAAAATACTTTGCACTTCTCAATTTACTTGCCTGCAATGGTTGTGTCCGGGATTTAACTCTGGCAGCTCTGCTGAGATGCACAAATACCTCAGATGTCACAGTCAGAGAGTGACTTCTCCCCTGCCTCACTTTTCGTGATGACTTTTTTTTAGCATTTTATTCGATACAGGCAACACAAACTAGTCTAATCTACTCTCTAAGAGGATGACAGCATGCGCAAAGGCTACCATGTACTGCACATGGGACTTGGCTTCTCTCCTCCTTGACCAACTTGCTTTTGTGCCTCAGTTTCTCCATTCATACAACAGACACTTGGGGAATCATGGGGGGGAACCTCACAGAACCTTAGGGAGATCTAGTCAAGAAAGTAGCTTTGCAGGAGCCTCTTTCTTCCCATGCAACAAAACTCCTTTGCTGGGCCTTTCATTCATTTTCTCATCTCAAAGAAAAAAAAATAATCTTTTTAAGATTTAATATAGTGCTTGAGGGCATCTGGTTTTTTTTCTTTTTTGCTTCTGTTCGTTGCTGAAAGCAGATTTACATTCAGCAACCAATTCCAAGAGGTGGGTTTCAAGAACGCAAGACATTAAATATTAAGAAACTCCCAAGCAACAGCAACACCTACAAGCATGAAACAGCCCCACTTTCACCAGTGTCTCAAACAAAGTTGGGCCTAAATGTTTCTCTAAAGCTGGGAAGAAAGACGGGGAGCATGGAAACGAACCAGGCACCCAACATCGCAAGCCCCAGCACTGGACCAGGTCTCTTCTCCATCCCGTTTCACCCCCGTCTCGCCTCCCCTTGCAGAGCCTCAAACACAAAGCGGGTCTGCAACAGCCAGGGAGGGACCGGGCTCGTCCCTGGGACAGGTGGCAAAGTGCTTGGTTGCAATTGCTGCTGTTAAGTCGCAGAAAAACAAAGATGTCAAGAGTCTATGGGGAGAACTGGGAGGACGCAAATCAAGATACATTTCCCAGTGTCTATGCCAGGTGGAAAAGGAAAGTGTGAGCTGATTAAATCTGTGCTCGCGTCAGATGGGGAGAGGGCTCCTTCCATCTGTTAGCTCGCCAGCGAATCCTTTGGCTGGTATCGCCGAGTTATCTCACTTTGGCAGCCACAGGTTAGCAGAGACTGTCTTGGAGATGCGTGTTCAGGGAGGCATGCCCGTGTCCGGACGTGTGGATTTATTGGCACATCCCGTCTTCCTCTGCGCAAACAGCTCTTATCTAGCGAGTTCAGCTATAGAGGGAGAGAAAAGCATGCCGAGCACAGCTCGGGGTGCTGAGATCCCTGGATCCCTCTTCTCCAGCTGGCCACAGGATGATTTCTCGCCTGCACTGTGCAGGCCATGCCTAGGCCAACTCTTTCGCATTTCCCTCTAATGCAGGGAGAGCTTCCCTTTCCATCCGCAAAGCAGGAAGAACAGGGATGCTCCCCTCCCCACTGCACGGAGGTTCAATACAGGTCTGTGTGCTGTTGAAACCCTTACAAAACCTTTCTGTGGGATAAGCAGCACCACATCTCTCCTCTCTATGGGCTTGGGAAGGCCATATACCTCCTAGCACGGCACGGGGAGGCACATAAAGCAAGACAGCACTGGGGACAAAGCAAATAAGAGGCATGACAGCAATATATTTTCCCTTTATCTGTGCCTACCTCTGAAATCACTGGCAACAGCAGCAGAGAGACGGCAGCCAAGGCAGGCACGAGGAGGTGGCAGCCGAGGCAGGAGGAGGTGGCAGGACTGTGCTTCAGGCCCTCCAAGCTCACTGGTTTCCAGCACATCCCTCTAACCCCAGCAGGGGTTACCGCCTGCCCTCTCCAGACAGACCGGCCGGCGGTCAGCCGCTCTCCCGTTGGGACAACCCAAAAGGGCTGCCCACGCTGCAGGCGGCCAGGACCGGTCCAGGTCCAGCTCTGCTGTGCACACCATGCCACGCTTCAGCCTCAGCCTTACAGCTAGCCAAGGGGGCTTTTTTTTTTCCCCTTCCCCTTTTTTATCAGATAATTATGACGCTCCGGAAGTCAATGCTTTATCAACAGACTAAAAATACTCTTTGCATTTGAGGGTCTTTTCTGCCGAATGCTCAATCTGACAGTGCTTTCTATGAGGGTTAATGCTAAAAAAAACCCACCCCAACCTTTCCTCTATTTCAGCCTTTATTGGCAATCCATTCTCATCAAGCCAAACACATTTGTCTTCATAACGTGTACTTCACAATTACAATATCAAAGGGTTTGTATCTACATAATAAAAATGATCCATAGAATAATACAAGGGGAAAACATCATAACCTAATGTTGTTATTAATGAATCCAATGGGACGTAGGAAAGCGATATTCCCATGGGGCATCTCCATGCCCTTCACTACGAGTTATTGTAAAGCACGGTAGGCTTTGAGATCGGCACCAAGAGGGAAGGAAGGGGAGATGGAAACAAAATTAAACCGATAGTTCCCCCAGTGACAGATGGAAAGCGGCGCACGCAGGAGCAGCATCTCCAGAGGGTTGTCCTACGCCGTGCTGTGCCTACACCACCTGAGATGTCCTGGTCCAGAAGCGGCACCAGGCTTCTCCACAAGTCCTCTGCACAAACTGGGGCAGAGATGCTCCTCTTGGCTGTGACGAGGGTTGGGTGGTCTGCAGAAGCTCTGCTTCACAGCGGGCCACCGCTTGCTGGGCACACTTTAGGGGGTAGGAATCTGAAATACAGGAGGACGGGCTGGCAGGGCCCCTCTGCCCAGGTCGGTGCTGTTACCCAGCAAGGGCAGCTCGCCTCATCCCAGCAGCTCTCGGCACAACACGGGTTGCTCTCACGGAGCCAACCACAGAGCCAGGGCAAAGCTTTTCAACGCCCCACTGCTTTAATTCTTTTGTGTCTCCCAGACAGGATTCAGCAGAGGACCCGTGGGTTGATTAAGCTACATTGTAGGAGATTACAAAGAACGAGGATAAATAGAAGGGGGAAGTCCCCACAGCCAGCAAGGACATTTTGGTCCATAGAAGTGGGGGAGGAGGAAATAACCCTAAGCGAGAAGCCAGGAAGGCAGAGCTCATCTGCAGTAAATAGGGAGAGATTGCAGAGATTCAGAGCAAGGAAGTTCCAGAGGCACACAGCAAGCAAAAATAATGATAATAGCAATATTTTATTAATAATAATTACTATCACTAATAATAGTAATAATAGCAGCAGTAGGGAAATAAGAAAAAGTCTAGAATAAGAGATTTAATTCAAAATTTGTGCCGTTTGCCCAAACCTCTGCAGTTGCAAGTGCCTGAGGTGGGAGCATAAGAGCAAGCCAGTTCTCCCTTGTCTGACCCAGACTTGACAGCCACTTGGCTCAAATTTTGCAGCGCCAAACAAACAACAACAACAAAAAAAAGAGCTAAGCCTCTGAGCCAAAGTTTGTCATTTAGTATATGTGGGCCCATTTGTTTTCCACCAAACCGAGGAGGCAGATTTTATATAAAAGGGCATATTATTGACTATCATTGGCAGCTTCTCGCAAACTCTAGGAGCTTAACCAAGATACATGGCTGTCTACATCAAAATGCAGCTAGAGAGGTTCTATGAATTTTTTTGAGGTATCAAAAATTATCGTGCTTACAAATGCGAAAAAAAAAACAACGCAACCCTATCAACATTTCAGAAATAGTCCCTAAGTAGAAAAAAATCCGGAAGATTAGACAATCAAGTCAGTGACAGCAATTCTTCTCAATAATTTTGATATGCTGCACATCATCTTTTTTTTTGTTGTTTTTCCTCTCCCTTCTTCAAAAAGACCAACACAAACAGCATGTGAAAACAACCATTTCAAACGGAGAACTAGAATTTTGGACGTCAACAATGTCAAACCACAGCAATCCAGCGCTTACAAAAAAAGTCTTGCCTCGTGACAAGAGGAAGCTGATTTTTGCCTGCAAGGTGCTTGCACAGAGAAACGACGAGGGTGTCCCTGCTCCCTCCTCACCAGGTCTCATAGGTGGGCAAAACGAAGCACCTTGTCCATCATTGGCCGTCCAGGCGAGGGAGAAGCTCAGCGACCGAACTCTCCGCTTGGGAACCATGCTCTGCGAGCTGCCTGCTTTTTCGCAATATTCATTTTATTGAAAGAGGAAATTTATATAAATAGCCCTCCCTCCCAAATTCTGTTTATAATCTAGGTGAATAACTATTGCTTTAGGAGGGTAGAACTGCTGACTTCTTTATTTCTGAAAAATGTATTAGAAAACCTTCTCTTTATAAGAAAAAATGAGAAAGACAAAATCAATAGAGTATGAAAGAGCATGAAAAATGCATTTTAAACTCTTCTTTTTTTTTTTTTTTTTTGGTCCAATGTTGCCTTCCTGTAAAGCTTCTGCAGAAACACACATTTAAATGTAAATGTCCTGAAAGTAAATGGGTAAGGGCTGAAAAGATGAATAGGAATCGTGAGCCACTTGCAAGGGCTCCTTAGGATAAATAATGCAATAGACCGTGATAGGGCAGGACGGCGCATGGGACTTCCCCCTTCAGCGCTCATACACAGGTGTGGGTGCCTTCCTGCTCAAATTCCCTTGGTAGACCGTGGCCAGGGTCTGATGCTGCCCATATCCCTCAGCTCCGCGTGGGTATGAAGTGAATGTTAGCGGAATGACACTTTGAAGCTCCTGGACAAAGCAGCCCGGCTCTCTGCTCATGGCATCCATCAAGATGGAAATGATTAAAATCCAGGGAGCCGTTCCCCACAAAAGGCAAGAAAGCAGAAGGTTAGATGCAATGCCAGAAAGACCCCTCTGTGCCGTAATCGCTTAACTTCACTTGCCCAGACAGTTTTTGACCTTCAACAGATGCAGGTCAGTGCCTGGTGTCTCCCCCCCAGCCACTGCAAAACCCACGGGACCACTCCAGCGTGGCCCTACACCTCCCCATGGCAATGCGGGCTCCCTGAGCATCGCCCAGGGCTGCTCCTCCAGCCCTTTTGGCTGTCACTGGCAGCAAGTTGAGGGAATTAACCTATCCCTGCTGCACTAAAGGCATAATACCAGATCTAATTTCATAGATACTGTATATAGGCCACAAGCCTGTAATCATAATAATACAGATGTTGGATACAGATGTTCCAGGAACAAGCCTGGGTGCATCCTGTTAGCGTATTTATTCAGTCTAGTGCTAAAGCTGAGCTAATACCAATCTCCTTAGAGGATTAATAGACACTAACATCGCATTATCAGACCATTAAACACACTTGGAAACACATGGCATTCTGTCCGTCTTTAATGCTTCTTATTAGAAGAGTCAACCTCCCAACAAGGTCAGCGATGCTGATCTCCCCCGCCAACACGCATGGCAGCACTGTTGCCTGAAGCATGCAACAAGCTGCTCGTGAACAGGACCTCACGCACCTCTTGTCATCTGCCACGTCCCAGCATCTCCTGGAGAAAGGTTTCCCACCTGGAGGGCATGGGTTTTGGGGATCCCAACCCCAGGAGGGGCTGGCTTGCTTCAGTATAGTCAGGCACCTCTGTTAGAGCGAGCACTAGTCCCAGGAGAAAAAAAGGAACTGGCTTTTGGGAAAAGCCAATGTGCTCGCTGAGGGCAGCTGTAAGGTTGGCACAATTCCTATCCTACATGGCAGTGATAGGCTCAAATCCCCTTGGAGGCAGGCTGGCCAAGGAGGAAAAGCGTTAGATGTCATTCCCCTTACATCTCTAGAAAAAAAACAGAGAAAATTTGTTCCTGCAGAAGGAAGGGCGACGTTTTTCTTTGGAAACAGAAGCCCTGATGAAAGGCAGAGGACAGAAGATAGGAAGAAATGACTGTTAAGGCCATTCCTCACTCATTTTCCTTACCACTACAGTAAGAGAGAAAAGGCATCTCAAATGGTTTGTTCATAAAGCTCCTCTCATGAACAACCCTGAGAATTACTCTCCTCTCCAGAAGAGACATTAGACCAACCACTTTGCCATGCACGAGCCCCCACATCTCCTCCAGCAAGCCACAGACAATAAAGCAAGCTTGCAATGTAAGAATTAAAATCCGCAGAAAAAATACTCAATACATTGCCTGCTGGTAGGAAATACCAAGTTTAAGTACATTACCCCACCAGATCTGTGGACACAACTTAAAACTTGTAATTCTAGAGTCTGGATGAGCACTATTTGAGCAAACGGAATAAAAACCCATCAGCCAGCAGTAGAGACAGGCTCATACTATTATCCAAGCTACCCAGCAAGGAGTGATCTGACTTGGCCAGCACAGAGCATCTTAAATAATATAACCTGAAAATGTTCCGTGCCTTGCAATTGTCCGATTGACCACTTTCACCTGTTTTATCGTCATACATTCTTTTTTCTTCCACCTTTCATTCAGGTCTTTCAGTGTCTATCTTGCAAGACTTATTGACTGAACATCAATGAGGTTTTCTCTTCCTTACTTGGCTCTGAAGGAAAGGGGGGAAAAAAAACCCCTTGGAATTATTCGTATTCTTCCATATAATACCTCTTTCAGAGACACATCAGAAAAGTCCTTTACAAGCGAGGAAATAGCCAATATTTTAGAATCTGCAGTGAGGCGCTTCAGCTAGGCTCACTTTATTGTAAAATTAGATGTCATTGTGAGAAGTACTGATATAAATATAAGTGCAAAAGGGCCCTTCTGCTAATGCAGAAACCAACGTAACAATGCGCTATTCCTCCCAGTCGTACAAAAACTTACCTTGATAGCTTAGCCCATATAATACACGGCATATTTACATCAAGCATTAAATAACTATTATGCAAAGAGTACCGCACTCTAATATCCAAGCATATTTATGGAAAGCTAAATTATATTGCCAAGTTTATTTTAGCCCAAGAAAGCCCCATGGGGAAAAGACATTGTGCATCTTAAAAGGTAAATGTAAACTCTTCAATAGAAAGGAACCTTTACTGGAAGCAGCACATTGTACCTGGGTAAATCTTGGAGCAATTACACAGCAAAGTTTTCTTTGATGAGGCAGAGATGTGATGACATGTAATTACTTTTTCAATGCTGCACTGTGTGTTTATCAAAATGTTAATGCAAGCATAATAACAGGCTGTATGTTTGTGCCGAGAATGTCAGAGCCTCCAGATGTCAATCACATCTGAAAATAAAATTGCAAATAAGCAGGAAGGCTTGATGGCACAACTGACAGCCCGATACTCAGGCGGCTGACAAGCACGCAGCTTCCCTCTCCCTTGGTGCTTTGTCACTGTAATGCACCTAATAGAACGGATATTTCTTTTATTAACCCAAATGGAATAGGCTGGCACTAAAATGAAATAAACCATGCATATCCATGTACAGAGGGAGTCTGTTAATAAGCACTTCTGTAGGCAAAGTTTGATGGGCTCCTAATTTCCCCTCGGCCCTCTCATTCTGCGCAGTCCATGAGAGATGCTACCAGGCTTCTGCTGCTGCAAAAACAACCTGGAGTACCTGCTTTCCTCTGCGAGGACCAGAGCCTGGCCCAAGAGCCTACAGCACACCAAAAGCCAACAGGCATCCCCAGCTACATCGTCCATGAGGCACCAAATCCAAGACACAATGCCCCCAGCTTTTTGGGTGTTTTAATTCTGATCTTAGCTCCTACCAAAAAAGACATATTTTTTTTTTCCATAAGAAGGAAAAAAATACAACACAACTGGAATGCCTTTACTGGTTACAAGGGGCAAACACCTGTATTTCCAGCTCATGCACTCAATTCCAGGTGTCGAAGCACATGCTGGAAGGACATATGGGGAGAGCCAGGCACCCCCCGCCCCTTGGAGCCTAACCAGCAAGATAATCTATGGGGTAAGCGGACAGAGAGCTTAGAGAAGGCACGCTAATAAAGCGAGCGGAGACAAGGACAAAATGGGAAGAACACTACCTGGCCTCCACAAAGCCCACTGCCTGGGGAAAACGGTAATCTTGGAGAGCACAATGGCAGCATTTGGGCCTCAACATCTTGAAGGCGGTGAGCATCTTAGAAATACAGCTGACAGTTGCTTGGCAACTGCGGTTACGAAAAGATTTTCAAAGTAAGCAGTAGGCTGAGGCCAGCGTACGGGAAGTTTAGCATCACAAGCAGTCAATAATCCCAGGTTTGCTTCTGATAAGAGGAGAGAGAGAGGAATTTCTAACCACCCCCTTTCTAAATACTGGAGACGCCTCGCGTGGATGCTGTTTGATCAGAAGCAAGAGGAGAGAGTCATTGGGACAAGGCGGCGATAGGCAAGTTGTCTCTATCTTTCCAAGAGGTCATAAACGTCTTGTTCCGGATGGGACTCCAAAGATGTTATTTGCTCTGCAAATAAGCAGACGTGCAAGAAAAAAACTCCACCCTGCCAACCCGCTCACCTACCTGGCGTTGGCTCAATTACATTCAAGAGTTTTGGATTTCAAGGCTTTGTGTCTCACAACAACGATGGCTAAAAGCATCACTTTAAGAGCAGGAGGCTTCACAAGAGCTCCTACCTTTCAGGAGGGATAGAATAGTTAGTTGTCAGCAGTGAAGTTTGCAACCAGCTCTGTAACAAACCTAAACAATACTACTTGACACCATCAAAACAGCCAAGAAGTCATGACACTTATGCAAATATGATACTCAAGAAAAAAACAACCCAACAACAAAAAAAAGAAAATAGCAAAGCTCAAGTATTTTCCATGTTAAGTGGCTTAATCCTCAGCAGAAGAAAAAAAAGTGAATAATCACTTGTTGAGGGGGAGATGGTGAACTGCACCGTGTGCTGATTCCAGGTTGGACAAAGCACTGAAACGCTGGTTTCATTTTCCTTCCAGCACGGTGACAAAATTGCTTAGCAGAAAATTATTGCCTTCAGAGGGCTGATGGTGATGGCCGACTGAGCTGGTGATGTGGAAGTCGCACCTCAGATCAGTATTAAAAAAAACCAAAACAAAACAAAAACAACAGAATGGAATAAGAAAAAAAAAAAAAAGAGCAGCTTTTTCTCTCCCCTCACTCATTTCTCCTCCCCATGCCAAGAATGATTGGCAACACACCTTCAGTAGACCACCGCATTAATGTCTGGGATTTTTAACCTTTATATTTGTCACTTTAGCAGCTGAAAAATGAATCCTACTTTTTTTTTTTTCCTCTCCCCCCTCTTCCCCCGGCCCCCGAGAGGCTTTGGGAGCTGGCAGCGAATTGAGTGTCATTTGGACACTGACATGAAACTTGCAGTGCCAAAAGAATTCACCGGGGCCTTGCGAAGTACGTCGTCATCATCATCTTCACCGCCACCTCGGGAGCATCTGATTTAATGTTTGGAATGCTGCTTAATTGGCTCCTTGCAGGTTGAGCCTGCAACATGACAGCCTCAATACCCTGACTAAAAATAAAGGATAGAGATTTGTCAAATGAGGTCTTGCAGCCGCCTCTAGGAAGCTGCAGACACTAAAAGGGATCTAAGATCCGTCTGACGAGGCACTTCATCTCTTGCTCGCATAAGATCTTGCATTCCTTATAGCAAGGGCCTTACAATGCAAAATGTATTTATATTTTGGTGCTGCTCTCAAAAGCAGGTGTTAGATAATTCAGTAATTAGTATGCACATCTAACTTCATTGCAGCCTCTGTTGATCTCTCAATTATAGTTAGCCGGGTCCTCTGAAGTTTGCAGTAGTTAATTAGAGCATTATTGAACAGGCAGGCTCTGCGGGCGAGTATCACAAGCGGCTGACAGCTCGGTCCCACGTCGTCCTTGACCCGCACGTATCTGGCTAGAGATGCGCGAGGACCAGTCCTGACCCCTCTTGCATCCCCTCTCGCAACCAGCCACATCCAAACTGGCAAGGTGCAAGACCACCTAAAAAGCTCTGGTTTGCTGCCATTAAATTTGGGGGCATTTTTTTTTTTTAATTGAAAAAAATTTAAAAATTAATCAAAACCTATCAGTACCACTGAGACAAACAGGGAATAAAATTTTGCTTTCTGTGCAAAACCTATTGCCCAGGCCCAACAAGGCAGAGGAGTACGCAGAGGGAGAGTTTAACAGCACGATGCAACACAAAAAAAAAAAAAAGCTCAAAACACGGACAACGTACGTCTGAACTGTTCTGTGAGGCTCTGAATACCTTAACACCGACAAATTGTAGCCAGCAGTTTGAAAACAGTTACCAGTAAATAATTGAAGGTGTCATGTCATCTCCAACATCTAAAATCTGTTTTTCAGAAACTCATGATAATCACTAAAGTAGAATTTATGCTATAAATATTAGAGAAGGTGTGTGTGTACATCATTATAAATTCAGAAGGCAAGCCTGTTAGCTGAACTTTAGGGAAATCCATCTGAAGAACACATGAAGCGTGGAGAGGGGCACTTTGCAACAGGATCAAAACCAAGTTGTGGTGCGGTTTGGTTTTTTTTCAAACAGTTCTCTTTGCTCTAACACCAGCTGATGATTTTTACAAGAGCTTCCTGCAGAAACACAGGCCTTTGGGGACTCGGTGGAAAGTACTGTCCAGGTACAAGGTAAATAAACAGCCTAAAAGGCAGCGCCTGCGGGAATCTCTAGGAGACGCCAGAAATTTCATTACAAAGGATTACGGTCTTTGAAACTGATGCACAACAGACCGCGAGGATGTACAAATGCTTCCGAAGGAGACACAGAAATGCCGAAAGAAGCAAAAGCGCGGGGCTTTGAGGCAGCAAAGCTCCTGCAAATCTCCAGAAAACGGGCAACACGAGTTTGATGCACGGTCCTCCAGCCAAGCTCCAGGGCCGCTTCCCAAATTACCAACGTGGCCCTGCCTTTTGCACCGTCGCGTGGAGGACGCCTTCTGCGGAGAAGCACCATTACAACGGACAAAAGGCCCACGTGGCACATGAGGAGCTCCGACACCTGCTATCACGAGAAAGTACCTTTCCAGGTGGCTTTATCGCTGACCTCCATATGGAGGTGAGCTTCACGGCTGGCTCTAAGCAGGGCTCAGGGAAAGGCATAAACAAAAAGGCATGTTTTGAAAAATTAAGAAAGCAATTTAGAAGTGGATAATTAGATCTCCTTTTCATGCTGCACTGGGAAAATTAAATTACTTTTTTATGAAGGTGTGTGTATCAGCTCTGAGAGTATTGTGGGGAAAGATTATTTTTCTAATATTCTTTTTCCCTCCCCCCGCCGCCCCAATTCCCTGGCTCTCTGCTCCTCGTGCATCCAAGGAAGTGGCACTTCTAGCCTTCAGCTGTGGCAGGCGTTCATCTCCAGTAATTGCATTTGCTGCATAAATTGCCAGCGACGTGGAGAATAAAATTAGCTTAAAATGAACCCAAATGGCAAATCTCAAACAAGTATCAGATGGAAGAACTCATTAATCCTCATTTCAGAACAGGTAAAGCATCGAGGCGGCCAAGCTGGCCCTGTGCCCAACGGGAGGGTGGGTCCTCTTCAGAGATGGTGGTGGTGGAGCTGAGCGCCCTTCACATTAGAGGTGGACCAGACTTTCATAGACGTTCAGGTACAAATGAGACCACAGCCTGAACAAGGCACTGACTTCATCCTGCTTAGAAAAACCCTCCCCACACCACCAGCAACGTGAAGAAGGAGCAGGTAGGCAGCTCCACCTTGCATTGCCCGACTCTTCTCAGTAGACAAGAGACAAGAAACCCATCCAACCCACCACCAGCAGGGCTGCCCACGCACTGCTGGAGTCCACCTGCAACAGAAGACTCACTGGCATCATACCCAGGCTCCTTCTGCTTGGCTTCCACATCCAAAAGCTCCTCAGAGGGAATGCTACAACCTGAGAGTGAAGGACACCCAGATGTGTTCTGCTCTGCTCCTAACTCGCACCCATTTTTTGCTACTGCCTGCCTTAGACCTGGTAAGGAAACCCCACTTTGGTCCCCCCCGTGTCCGCTCTCCACACTGGGTTTCTGTGCTGCTTTTGCTGACTTTATTTAATGAGGTTTATTGTTTGCGCTGCATAATTTTCAAAGGCACGTCACCCACTTCGAGATCGCCTTCAGATCTCCAGCTTGGGAAAGGGGGGAGGGTCCTTTGAAGCCACATTCATTAATTCAGTAGCTGGTTTCTGCATTTAACAGCACACGTGTTTGAAGCACGCAGAAGCCACCATGGAGACATCTAAGAGATATCCCATGATATTGCACATTAGAAAGAGCGATTATAAAACTGCTAGGCCTGCCGCCCTTCCCTGCTTTGTATCTTCCCTCCAGATATCAAAAAAAAAAAGAGTACAGAATATCAAAATATCATTGTCTGGCTCTGATGATGACTTCCTAGGACTAGAGACCACATGGAACAATGATTTCATTTTAATTATCAGCAGTTCAATTTTTCCTAACCTGGGTATTGAAAAAAAAAAAAAAAACAAACAAAAAACCACCACAAACAAAAAACCCTAAAAGTGTTCAGAAATCAGCCACTGAGGTCGGCACAGCCATTTCCAACAGGAAGCTTTTGCGTCTGCAGTTGTTCTTGGTTGCTCTTGTGTTTTTAACATACTCCCAGTTGCTTCCCGCAATGTCAGGCCCCCATCTACCCCTTGACTTGCAGTTATGGCAGAAGCAAAACTCCTGGTGCACAGAGGCACGGTGCTGGTCACAACAACTCTATTTCTGACACCTTTACTGTTGGGTCAGTTCACTCAACTCCAAGCTTGCCTTATTTTACATATACCGTTCATCAGCAAGGCAGGTTGAAGCCAAAATTGTTCTCTTTATTAAAAGCAATTGATTACCTCCATTTATGGAAATACAGCCATTGCCTACACAGAGCACAGCGTCCTGCAGAAATTATTCCTTGGTCAACCCATCACTTATTCTTAGCTTATTCACAGAGACTTCATACCAAGAGATTCAGCCCCGAGAGCAAAAGTTTTAGCTTTGGGGAGAGGACACACAGGCACTTGGGGATAAAACCTCAGCATTACCCTTTACTTAAAAGTCAGCAGCGCAGATGAAGGCTCTGTCCCCGAATCCATGGCCTCGTGCGAGGCACTTGGACCAGCTTTTTGGCAAATCCACCACCACCAATTACTCCTAATACTTCCCTACCAGCTCTTTCTGCTATTTCCACCTGCAGACTCCAACGGTCCGATTCAGCCTTACCAAGGGCACTGGCGAACCCTATGGTCACAACCCACATACAAAAACCTTCTTTACATTCAGGCAGACAAGAGACACATTAACAAGGTGCCAATGAAAGTAACTAAATTACTGCTACTCATTATCGCAGTAAGTTTCTCTTCATGCTTAAAGACAGGGGCTAGCCTTAGCATTGATGGTACCCGGTATCAATCATGCATTTATTTTTATATACCTCAGCAATATGTAGCAATTAGTAGAGGTAACACTAATTAGATTTTACATTGTAATGCAAGTCCCTCTAAACTTAAGTCACAACACACCTAGCTTCTAATGACTGCAAGGTCATTTTGGTATTCTGCGTAATAGCTTTGATGCTAATGAATACATTTGCTATGCATGGGAACATCGCATCTTTTCCCTGGATAGTTTTTACCATTTACCAGTGGACACTTGGTTTAAATTGCTGCCGAGTGCAACGTGGTCTAGAAGAAGCCACCTAAACACCCAGCTTAATTGCAGTGCTTCGTAGCTCCCAAGAAAGCAAGACCCCATGACAAACCTGCTCCAAGGGCAGACGGCATGCTTGTTTGAAGGGATTAGCTTTCGATTAGAATGGCATGAGACTCCAGGAGGCAGAAAACTTGAATTTCCTTTGTGCTTCATAATGGAAAAAGCTGGAAGACAACAGGCTTACAGTCAGCTTAGTGCTGTTCCTGTGTCTTTTCCATCATATATGGCATAATCTCCTTAGAAGACAGCACAGCATCACGCCACGTCAGGAACCGATGTTTTGTTTCCCTCAGTTTCCCCACCTACTACCACCACCAGAGCTGAATAAATCAGAAAAGGTGGCATTTAGCAAAAGTAAATTCATTTAACGATTCGAAAACAACATTCATGGGCTTTATAATTAGCTTTTTAATTAATTTCCTATTCTCCCCTAATTACAATGCCTGCAAAGACAAATTCTGCCAGCTATAATTGTTTTACTAAAAGCAACAGGATTACTCCAAGACTGATACCATCCATGTTAAAGGCTGTGGGACTGCTGGGAGCTCCAGGCTTGGACCTGTTGATCAGGGAAAACCACGATGGTCCCCGCACAGCTGGGCTCTGATGTGACCCCATTATTTCTCCTGCTTTGGGGCATCGAGCATTCATGCTGGCAATTTCCCCGGGAAAAGACACTGCCCAGGTTGCAAGCTGTGCAACGCCATTCGACACAGGACAGACTTCACTTCCAAAGACTTTCCTCAAGCAAAACCAGTCCCCCAAAAATCTGCATCCTGCCTTTGTCACACCAGGGAAACACGATGGAAACCTATGCATCAAACCAGGAGGGAGGGAGAGCATAAGGAGCTTTTGAATTGCTGGCTGGAGGCTGGGTATGACAGGCAATAAAATTAGAGTGAACAAATATATCTCATGACATATCTCCTGAACTTCGGTTACTCGCTAAAAAAAACAAGGAGAAGCCATGCTGTGACTCATTTTACAGGCCCCAAGAATCAATGCCTGCAGTAACTAAAGGACTTTAACATTAGCTGAAAATAGCTGCTACCGTTCAAGACTACGCAGCATTTAGTCTTTAAACTCTGAGCTTTACTTTCTGCCGGTGTGGCCGGATGGATCACGCCTGGCTGCTGGCCATGCAGGTCAAAAAGTCCATGCTCTGCAAAAGCTGGAAGGATCTCCTTGCATAAGTCAATGGGCTTGAACCTGCGATGAGAAAATTGCCAACAAAAAGCAAGAAAACCACACTAAAAGCAGAAGGAAGACATTCTTCTGCCCCTACTACAAGTTCCCTGGGGCAGAGATTGGGCTTTGTGATTTCAAAAGCAATTTAGGCATATTTCCCAACCCATCTTGATAGAAAATCAAGGGCAGGTAGACAGCTAAATCCCTCAGACCGCTTTGTGAATCTCAACCTACGTCTTTTAGCGTGACTTAAGCCAAGACTCTGCGCATTGCAAGCCCCAAAATAATCACACCAGCAGGATTTTGAAATTCAAAAGAAACCTTTTTGCAAGCCGCCGACCTCAGGAAGTTCAGAGGCTGCTCTGCCGCCTGCCACTTGGGTTTGACGCATTGGGGAGAGGGTGCTGCAGTGGATTTGTTGGCTGAGCGAACAGCCTATTCTCATGCTCAGATAATGCAGAAATAAAGTGCATTTGTAACAGACAACAAAAGGATTATCCCCCATTCATTTCAAAGCACCCTTCATTCCACTCAGGGATTACATTTTCCTTTACTTATCTTGCAAATGGTTTTTCATAAGAGCGCATGGCTTATGGCAAATACCAAAATGTGGTTGGGACAATGAAAGCGTGTACTGCAGGAGAGAGATCCCATTCAGCAGTACGCACTTACTGCTGTAATCTACTGCCTCAGAAGGACCACTCTTCTGAAGAGCAGAGGCGCCAAGCGGATCAGCTCTGAAACCCGCCGCACACTTCAGATTTGGGGGAAGTTTGTTACAAGTGCTTCTTCAGCTTTCACATCTCATCACTGGAGGAGAACAGCAGCACTTTGCACTTCTGTCAGGTCCATCTGCCTAGAATGTCAAAGCACTTCTGCAAATATGAATCCCATCCAGTAGCGAACAAAATTTAAATTAAAAAAAAAAGCTTTTTGGCTTCTTGAAAAGCAATAGGTTCTTCACTTTTCCATGTCTTGGAAACCGGTGCACTATGGCAAAATTCAAGGGCTTACCAGACATGAGAGAAGCCAAGGCAGAGAGAGAGCCTGGTGCAACATCCACACATCCCCTTTCTCCAGTGAAAACAAGCAGGCTAAGAGGATCAAGCAGGAGCTGGCATCACTCTGGCCCAAGAAAGACTCAACACTTGAATTGTCAACACCAGACTAGAGACCACCGGCAAGAGCTGGTTCCCCCAGGATCGGCAACTCCCATCTCATTGACTCAAAAGCTTACGATTTTACAGGCTTGCATGAAACAAGTTTGCTTGGTCTCAGCCCAGATGTGAGCATGAGGAGCTGGGAACACTAGAGCTGGGCTCTGCAAGCCACAGGAGCAGGTCAAGGTAGGTGCAACTTGCTCAGCTCAGCCCCTGGTTATAACCACCCTGCTCCTTGCTACCTCGGACTAACACAAAATTCAGAATTTCTCACAAAAAGAAAATAACCTGGGGATGTAGGCAGCAGGTGGTTTCACGCTGTCTGTAAATCAATGAGTCTAAGGGAGTTATGATTGATTCGGTGCTGGGGAGGGGACACCTTTCATGACTCTGAACAGGCTAAAAAAACAGATAGTCTCTGCTTACTTCACCTTAGCTTTCCAAGTAAAAATGGAGAAAAACACAATGCTAACCATTATATTGCCACTCAGCCAAAAAAATAACACCCCGCCATTTCTGTCAGTTCCCCCACCCTAACAGAAAGTGTTCAGTTATCTCGCCTGTCCTGCTGTTCCTGATAGGGTAAATTACAGCATCATCAAGGAGCTGGAGGAGCAACCCTGCTCTTCACTGTTGCTCCCTGATGATTTATTCCCTGTGGTTGCATTCAGTACCCCCAAAAATGCCGGTCTGTGCTGCCCTGTCCTGAGAGAGATAACAGCAGCATGGATGTGTAAATAATACTGCTTTCGGCTGGAAGAATTTTGAATTTCCCAATGACGCACGAGTCGCTCCTTTTAATAACCAAGGGCAACTGGAGGCAGCACAGAGGAGCATACGGTGCACGGAAATAAGGGAAAAGTGGGGAAAAATGTCCTACTGCAGTGCACAGCTGGTGAGCTGCCACCCAGCACTGGCACTGCAAGCTTGTCACCGTGCTCGTGCACAGCGGCATCGATCCCAGCAAGCCCTGACTCTCCAGCGCAGTCCATGAGAACCATAATTGGAGGCTGGAGCTGATACACAATTGGCCCCATTTGCCTTCTCATTGATTAGACATTTTGTGCTCTTTGTTTATGTAACCATTTGGTCTTGTGTAAGAGCTACGGTTTGGTTTTTTTCCCCCCCTCTTTCTAATGGATTGAAATTTTTAAAGGAAAAAAGAAATCCAGACAATATGACCACACTCTGCAAATCAATGCATCTTGTGGATAATAATACTTGAGATTTATGTAACACTTAATGTTTGCTAAGTGCTTTGGAAAAAATAAATTAACCTTCAGAACTGCACTGAAAGAGGTAAGCATCATTAATACAGCTTTACCGTAGGGAGAAACTGAGTCACAGGGATTCAAATCGCAGAAGAGAAGTACCTGAAACTGCTTTAACCACTGGACTGGATTGTCACAAGGACTCTACATCAATCTATACAAGTTGCACAAATTAAAGGTTACGCTACAGATGCCCAGTGACACTTGTTTAAGTCAAGAGATCTAGGTTTTGGTCATGCTTAGGACCAAAACCATGAGAAAACATCCAAAGCGCTAGAAACCTTGTATGACTCAAAACACTCTTGGGTTATGGCCAAAGTTATGGCCTCGTTTAAAACCATGCAGGCCTAGGACATGCAAAACACCAAACCCAGCTCGGTTGACCTAACCCAAGTGTTGGAGAAAGAAGGAACAACAGACAAATACCAACACAAAAGGTGCTCAAAACGATCGGTCCCGAGAGGCAGGTTCCTGGGTTCTTGGTGAGCCCATCAGTGCTTTAGGAGAAACACCATTTTGCACCTTTGGCAAAAGCTGGCAACTCCCTACAGATCTGTGAAGGAGCGGCTGGAGCATCCATACGTAACCAGAGAGATGCTCCACACCGCTACACGGCAAAGCCTTGACAGCCTAAGAGGAGGCTGAGCCCTGGGCACAGGACCCTGCTGCCTCCATGCTCCCCGTAACTGGGACCCAGAGGTGATGTGCCTGCACCAGGCACAGTTCTTCAGAAAACCATCGTATCCTGCAGTCTTGCATGCAGAGCTCATGGTCCCAGGAGAGACAACAGGAGAGCACTCCCATATGTAAACAGGAGATCAATGCGCTTTCCAGAAGACAGACTATTTGTGCAGATGTTGGTGCTCTTCGGAGCAGTTTCTATTTGAAGGTGAACAGAAGCACAGCACACTTCAGCAAAAGCTCATTTAATTCTCATCATTACCAGGTCTCTAATGTATAATTGATCCTTAGCTCGTATGATAACTCAGGCACCAGCAGCCATAGCTCTAAGGGACAGAGAGTCCTGCCTCCACCCAGAAGGGCCCCAGAGAGCAGAAACCAATTCAAGTGAAATGGGAAAGTCACAGCCCAAGATGCAGGACATCTGGAGTTAATACACTTCCCACAGCCCCGGGGCAAAGCCTCTGCTCTTCTCTGCTCCAGCGCCCCACAGATTTCGCAGTTAAGCACACTAATGTGAATGAAGATGCACATCCCAGCACTCTGGGGAACCACGTTTTGCTCTGAATTGAAAAAAAAGTTTTCCTGGGTTCTGCTCCTCAGACTTGCAAAAAAACCTTCTGCTGCTCAAAGCTGAGCTTGGGTTCTGTTTCTGGCCTTATCCAAGAGATCCGTATGCTTTAATCCAAAGCCAGACCTATCTTCAGGTGGAATTAAACCCAAGGCAAGACTTTTTTCTCAACTTTGAAGCACAAGCACCAAAAAATTGAAGGTTGGCTGATTTTTGGCATAGCTAACGAGAACTCTGCAAAGGAAGATTTGTCTGTCACAAGGAAGTCTTTGAGGTGGAGATCCCCATCCAGTAATTGTTGGCTAACTCTGAGAAATCCTAGGATTTTGCTATCTGACCTTCTGGCTTAGCCAGGGCACACCGAAAGCAAAGCTATGACACTGCGTAACATGAAGTTTTCTTGCTGAAGATGAGCCCACAACTGGCTAATCCTGGAGCAAAGCAGGTCGAGAGGAGAAGGGGTTGGTATATTTTCCAAGCCCAGCATTGTTTGTGGAGCAACAGGAGACATAACACCAAAATGCAGTTGGCTCCCACCTCCCCCTAACCTCGCCTCCCTCCAAAGGGTTAAAAGACTGAGTAATTAAACAATGATTTTGCCATAAGTACTGGACTTCAGAGGCCTGCTTTTTCCTTTTTTCTTTTTTGTTAGAGGAGGGAAAGGGGAAAAAAAGATTTAAGATAATGGCCTTTTTCTCTTCAGAATAAATTAAGCTCAAAGATAGAGAATCCCATTACTAATGCCTTTTAGCAAAGCCCAGGCATTCTTTTAAAGTCAAACTTTAAAGTATAATGTGCAGTGATCTTGTTGAAATCTTTCCTGTAATGATATTTAAGTGATGGCCAAGTATATCAGTGGGTTCAGGAGAAGTATTGATTGTGTATCTTCAAGGGGATGAGCCACTGCAGAGAGCTGTGGCAAAGAGAACCCATGCTGCTGATATAAAAGATGCCTTTAAAACCATACACACAGAGTTGCTAGTAACTAATTATTCCAGGAGTCATGACAGAAGAAAAGAAAAAGGTAAAGAAGAGAAATCAAGGCAAAGGATCCGCCTCGAGGAGGGGAATGTGGGACACGCGGCTGTGATGTGTGATAGGAAAACTTGCTCCCATCCCTTCTGTGCACCCTTCCTGAATTTAATATTCTTTTCAAATTCTTCTTCCCCTTTCTCTTTTTGAGCAGGAGGAAAGCTGACAAAAGCACAATCTTCACATCTGCTCAGGGGAAAAAAAAAAAAAAAAAAAGAAAGAAGGAGGCGCTGGGGGGAAGCTTGAGATTGCTCACGTGTCTACTTAAAAAAAGCCCACCTCTGATGAAACCCATCGCCTGAGAGGTACCATGGTGCAGTCAAACAGGCAGCGTGATCTCACCTCACACTGACCCATCTGAACCTGGGGGGCACGGGCTCAGGTGGCCCCTTGGGCTGCAGGTATTGGAGATCAGAGCATCACCCTTCCCCATCCAAGCCCTGAAGAGCAAGTGCCACATTTCGCCTTGGAGGCAGCAAAAGGCTGGACCCAGAGCCCGGTCCCCCTGCCACGGAGCACCAAAAGGAGATGTCCACTGCACTGCATCGGCCTCCCAGGGCACGGGGAATTTATAGCAATGCCTCCAGCCATGGGGGCAGCCCCTCCATCTGCTGCAGCCTCCACAGCTGAACCATTGCCCCAGGGGTGCGGAGAAAGAAACGTCCCCCGTGACTTTGAAGGAGCAGTTTCAGAGTAAAAAGGGAGAAAATACCTCTGTTTGCTCTGCAGCTGCAATCCCACTTTCTCCACCAAGACCCCAGCCCCTTGGCCCGAGGGTTCAGGAGGTCTGCTCCTGTCCCCTGCCCAAGCCCAATTTTACAGATCACCAAGAGGGAAAGGAAGCAGATATTTTAGAGGCAAGAGTATAAAACCAGGAGGGAAACAACCCACATGGATAGGCAGGTGTAGCTGTACACATTGTACACTCTACTTCATGTCGATGCAACCTTGACCCGCACATGCCATCCTCAGGCACATCCCTCAGCCTCTCTAGTTTTGGCCAAAAGCTTTCTAGCCAGTCCCAGATTTTGTAAACTAAAACATAGCACTGGTTTAGCCCTGTGCCATGCATAAGCATCAATGCACCAGCTGCAAATCTTTGTCCCCTTCATGCTTTTTCTGTAAAGAAGTTGTTCTTATTTTAGGCAGCATGCTACAAGGTTAAAGAAAATGCCTGTGCAGGCGTAGGGGTCAGGTGTAATCAGCTGTGATTTTGCAATCAGGTTTGAGCCGTTTAGATGTTACTGCCCTTCCAGAGATAGCGTGATCCTGCCTAACCCATTTCAAAGCTGTTTGCTGCAGTTCTTGGGAGAAGCGGCAGAATAATGTAACATAATAGTTATTCCACCCTGAAACACATACCCTCGGCTTCTTCCCCCAAATCATTTTCCCACATGGGCCACCCAAACACAGGCTTGACCCAAAACCAGAACAGAAATTCAAACAGTGCTGACAATCTTTAACCCGCTATCAAGACAACAAAACATTTCAGTGCAGTCAGGAATGAGCACCTGCTGGAGCATCCTTCGGTCCCCCCAGAGCCTGCAGAGGAAACACCGAGAGCTGAAAACAAAAGACAACACCCCCAGCTCGGGGAGTCTTCTCCAGACAGATTAATTACCACCTTGCTGCCTGACGGTCACATACAGAGGCCTCCCTTCCATTTATTTTTAAAAAAAGCTTTTGATTTAAGGAATTACCATTTAAAAGATACTGAAAGCTTAACGGTCATCTACTGTGCATTTAAAGGTGGGGGGAAAAAAGCAAGTCTCTCTGGCAACTACCTTTCCCCAAGAACTTCAGGCTCTCACATTTTTCTGGTTAACAGTACGGAGATCATAGTTACACATTTATTAAGAAGAGGCCACTTATGTTCAGCTTGGCACAAACACGCTGTCTGCAGTGGTGTTTAATTAGAGATTAAAGCCAAGGAACTGGATAATCAGGCCTGCTAATGAATCAGGAAGCTCAGTAAAAGCGAAGGGATGAAGATTTCGGCAGCTTTGCTTTATTTATCTGTACTCCTCCTTTGTCTTATCCTGGTCCTTCATCCTGAAAGCACGGGCTTGGATACGCTGGAGCAGAAAGACACCAAAGCTTTCCTTGCCATACAGTCCAGGTGACGGCAGAAAGCCTCCACAGCATCAGTGAATATTCACAGTGTTTGCTCCGAGATCCCAAAATAAACAAACAAAACCCCTTGGTTATTGCATTGCTTCCAGGGAGCCCCAACAAAGAAAGAGATGTTTAACTTCTGTAGCTCACTGCCAGCAGGAAGGTACAATATTTAAGGCAATTTTTATTGGTTGGACACTGTACATTGGGTGATACATTTCAAGCCTCATTTGGCACAAAATTGAAATGGTTTAAGTCAACATTCAAGGTAAACGTCTGCATTTTTATGGCCAAAGGCCCCACTTACTATTATTTGCTTCTGTGCCATTGGTTAAATTGAGCTTTCATATATTTACAGCACCATCCTAAAGTCTAATCAGACTGATTGCTGGCGGGGATATTATGACTGGGAAAATGGGTCTTTCGCTGAGGCAATATGAGGGTAACAGACTTTCGTTTGCAAAGTCTTTCATAAATAAGAGGTCATATCTAATAATGTTTGCTTAAAACTTCTTAGCAGAGCTTCTGTTCTCAGACGCTACTGGCTTTTTACTTTCAGCTTTAAATAACTACATGGGCATATATTTGCTGGTAAGAACAGAAATAATCCCCCTCTACTAAACTATCATCTGTTCTACCACTGAACGTACACAGGGAGATTGGGAATATTGACAGAATAATGGGAGAAGGAGGAAGAAGTCAAAGTTTCTTCTAGGAGGCAACACGGGAAAGTTCATCACCCAAAGCCTCACAGAGGTGGCAGCACCCACCCCTTCCTACCCATCCCCAGCTACATCCCCACCCGGAAAGCGCGTGTGTACATGTGTATGTGGGACATCTCCAACCTCATTGTCCTATCTTCCAGCCTCCTTCTCCAGAGACAGAGCCACTATTAATACCCAAGCTGCTGTGGATGCGGATGCAAGAAGCCTCGTCCCAGGGAGCACTGCTCCGTCCCAGGGGAATGGAGGCAGATAAGCAATTTTGGGCACTACCCAGTTTTGGATGCTACCACTCCCTACTGCAATCAAGGCCTGAATGCAGTGACCATGCAGAGGTTGATGAACAACTATCGTCTGCAAGAAGAGGCCAGGTGGGCTTTCTAGACCATTATTCATCCTCTGAATTCAACAGTGATATAAGGAATTAGTCCAGCAAGCACCTCTGCAAGGGATACTTGACACTTGCATGAGACAAGAGGTATTACGGGAAATCGCCAGGATGTACATTCAATGGGTATATGACAGAAACCACTGACAGAAAACTGGACGGGGATCTTGGGATCACAACAAACCGAAATGGACGCAGAGCACAAGGGCCAGTACCCAAAGCTTTTGTACTCCAAAAGAATATGCCACTAGAGTGACATCTATAAATTACACTTTGGCATCAAGATGGAGATGGAGCTAACTTGACTTGCTAAGTCTTGCTCCTGACCCCCGGAGAGGGCAAGAAGCAATCCTGCTCAATGCTTCAGACTGAATCCAGCAACCAACTCATTCCCTCAGCAAGCAATCGCTAAAGCAGCAAGCCACAGAGGCAGCAAAGCCCTTCAAAGAAGAGGTCGTGGCCAGAAGCCTGGAGTTGAACACGTGCACCAAGCCAAGACACGCGAGGATGGATGCTGACTGACTTCTGGGGAAGGGAGAGAAAGGGGCACTGAAGCAGAGTTTCCTGATGCAAACACATAAATGTCAGTAAGCAGCATGGAGATGAAATAGGCCTGACAGATGGAACCATCCTGGTTTTTGTTTGTCTCCAAAGTTGTCAGTTCAGGTCTCCAGGTCAGAAATCATTTTATCTGTTAAACCATATGCTTTGTAGAACAAAACGCCTGGCAGACTTCAAGGCATATGTATTTTAAGGAGCAGAATAACATACCAAATATCTCTAGACACTTGCTTCCTATATATTATTACTATGCTACAGAAGAGGCTTTTCTCCTCTTGCCCTGACTGTAGCCTGCAAATCACCATGAGAAAGAAAACCAGCAGTTGACCCCACTCAAACTTAACCATTTATGAACATCCTGTTGTAAAAATCCAATATATTAAAAACTCCTTGGCATTTGCAATAAAAGCCTTTACATGAACAGCAGCCATTTGGAAGCAACAGAACAAATCCATCGCGTGCCCACCCCAGGATGCCATCCCACCGCATGACCATCAGGCAGTTTTGCAGTCAAGGGCTGTTTGCCTGCAGCAGAAGGCTTGGTTTCACTCAAGATGGTGTTACTTCACCTAAACCCCAAGTCAGGAAAAGCATTTTCCAAGCCTCAGCTCTTGGGGGACAACTCACTCGGTCTTTGTGCTTGCCTGCAAAATGCTTTCTCCAGAAACCCCACTAAATGCAGATGGACTTCCCTGCTTACCATGACACATATTGAACATGTAGCAGTGCCTGGGCTGGGACAGGAACACACCTCGCCCTTTTTGCTTTGCTTCATGCCCGCCCCTACGTACTAAACACCCTTTGGTTTATTTTGGGCAGCTGCAAGCCCGCAAGGTCCAAGCCAGATGCTGTTTTCTGTAACCACACACAGCTGTCCAACAGAGTCCATGCAACAAATTTCCCCTCTCCTAAATACAAATAAATAAAAATAAATGATGGACAGTCTATCAACCCGATTAAGCCAGACACAGAAAAAGCATCCCCGGTAGTCAGGTTCACGGCCATCAACTTGAGCGCTCAGAATAAATGTCCAGGAGAAATCTCTAAGTACTAACTCACTGCCATGCTTCAGGGCTGGGGGTTCAAAACACACACAGGATTTTGGGCAGTATAACAGATGCTGTTGAAGGTTGCTTGATGAAGTCACGTTAAACCGTCTTTATTTTTCTTCAGCCAATAACGCAAAGTCTTTAATCCCAGCTTCTAGACAGCCTAATTAAACAGTGGGTAGAGAAGGTTGGATTCCTATCCGATAAATAATTAGAGCTCCTCATCCCGCCCAGCCCAAACCCTATTCCCCCTCCTGACAGCAGACCACTCCGAGCAACACCCAAAGTTATTACGGCTGGACACTGGGGGCATTCATCATCCTTCACTGCAAAGACATGGATTACGCCTGGCTGTTGATGTGCCTGCCTGGAGCACACAGGATCACGCTGGAGCGGCTGAGGGAGCACAGAAGGGCAATGGCTGCTTCGCATGCACCCGAGCCTTGGTGACAGAAAGCTGCAGAGGCAGGTTTTCGATAGGGATGATCAATTTCCTACCATTTTCTGCTGAAAACCGGGCTTTGATGGAAAAGCAGGCTTTTCACTAAAGAAAGGGATTGGCTTTTTTCAACAAAAAAAGAATCATCAGAATGAAAACAGTGACAAGTTGGACTTTGTTTTGTCAAAGAGGCAGCAAAATCCTGAACTATTTAACCGCGGAGTGAGATATTTTGATAAACTGCTCTATTTTATCCTCAGGTCCCCTAAAAGCTCTACCTCTCATCCACTACCTTCACTTTTAGGCCAGCTAAGACACTTGCCCAAAATTGTGCGCACATACTTGAAAATAAAGGCAACAAAAGGCTCAGAGACTGGAGTACTGAATATCACAGTAAAAGGGCAAAAAAAGCACCAAGATGGCTCAGGTCTGGGGCTGCCGGGGGGGGGCATCTCTCAGGACTGATTTATGAGCAAGCAGATCAGACAGCAAAGGATATTTTGGAGGCCAGCACAAAGTCTGACCCCAAAATAGAGACTGCTATGGAAATGGTCTGCACTCCAAAACCGTGTAACTCTCCCTCCACGTACAATACAAGATGTACAGAAGATGTGCAGCTCCAAAACCACACAGACATGCCCCAAGAACATCAGCACTTGGGGGTTTGGCTAAAGCATTTCAGTGCCTCACTGTTATTAAACATGTAAACTTCTGCAGAGAAGAAAAATAAACGATGTGTTTCCTCCCTCCCTGTTTCATCAGTTTCAAACAGGCATCACAAATGAAAACATCCCGTTTCTAGATGTCTTTGTCCTTACCTTGGACTCTGTTATTTCGTGTTGCATACCTGTATCCATTTCTAAACCTCACTGTCAGCCCCTGGAGTTTTCCAGGACTCTTCTTCCTTTTCCCTAACGCCACTTATTTTTTAGTACAAAATACAGAAAGAAAAAAAAAAGATAAGGCCATTTCAAATTTTATGGTAGACGGGAGATACAATCTCTTTCCTCAGAAATGAAGCCTTGCAATCCCTCAAGCGCTCTCCAGCCCGAACCTGATGCACACGCACAGCCAGCCCCGATAACGAGCAACGCAACCACCTCCAGAAGGAGGTCTGTCAGCACCCGGCCCGAGGAGCACGACAGCAGATCAACATGAACCACACCGCTTTGCGCTTGCACAGCCACGCTAAGTCTGTTAAGGGCCGTTAGGGATGGAAATGCCATTCACAGATCTAAGCACGGACCAACCAATGGTCCCCTGGAGATGCTGGCGCTTGGGCAGTCCTGCCAGAGCATCCTGCAGCAAGCCGCAGATGGGCTGTAGAGTCAGCATGGATGCCACGAGCTCATCTTCTCAGCATGAAGTCCATGCCAGGAGCCCTGCCAGCTGAGAGGGTCTGAATTAAGAGACAACGGAACCCACCTAAGGGACTAATAGGGACAGGATTAAACTCCAGGCAGCCAGCGAGCCCCAGGCCCTTTGCCACTGATTTGGCAAAAGGTTTTGACTTAGCAGAAATCTATTACAACAGACCCATCCAAGAGGCACCATATTTCACTGGCACACAGGGTAAGCAATTTTTGGACTGCTGCGCCTGATACCAGCAAGCTGTGGGGCTGTTTTTATGCACCCAAGATTGGGGCTAGCTTTAAGAGCATATTTCCCCCCTCTTTACAGGCTCCGATGTGCCGACATTGCTTTAATTAATTACCAGCTTGCCTTTCACAGGACATAGTCATACCCTCTGAATGGATAGCCTGTTAGGCCCAGAAATACTCTTTATTGTAATAAAACAATGCAAGCCATCCGTCTCACAGGCGGTATATCTGCCCCTTGTAGAACATCTACAGTGGCACGGATCTGCATTTAATGTGGCATTTTATCTTGGTGACATCCAAATCTCCTGCCTGCTGAGTTTTCAGATACCAAAGCGAACAAAGCACAGAACATCAATTTTTCAAGGAGCAGAGATGCCGCTCCTGGCCACAGACCCCACGGAAAGCACACCAGTACTTGGGAACAAGCCCGAGCTAAACATTTCAGTGCCATCTCAAACCTTACACCAAAAATCACACCTTAGCGTAGACCTTAAACCCGTATTACACCTCTGATCCCAAATTAGCTTAATTCTTAGGGCAGAAGGACGGTTAAAACCCACAGCTCAAACACAACTGAAGTGAAGTCTTACCTGAGCCATAGATTATGACTGCAGACAAATTATTTTCCATCATTAAAAATGTGATAATACTACCTTATATCACGGGAACGCAGAGACGTTTGCGAGATCCACATACATAGCATGGTGATAAAAGAGGCTATCAGGACCCTGACAGAGACTTTCACATGGAGATTTTGAATTTGCTTCAGCCTGAAATTCAAAGCATGGCTGCCCCAAAACGACATTTTCATAGAGCTCAGGTCTTTGAAAGGGGGTTGGCAAATAAAAAGAGGCAGAGAGGGGGCTTAAAGTAACTTGCAAACCTGAACTTCACTCAGAGAACATCTTCAGGTTGTGAAATGGAAGTATTTTCAACCGTCAGCATACAGCATTTTTATCGTTTATTGCAAGGGGGAAAAAAAGAAGTCCACATTTTTAGTTACTTTGACATTTAAAAAATAAACATTTTGTTTGCAGTATACTCAAGATAGATCAACAAGAAACTTCACTTTGCTTTGACGAAAATAAACCACCTATATTTAATATCCAAACAAAACAGACCCCTCCCTTCCCTGGGACCCTTAAACAGCTACCAAAACAGAGAGGCTGTAATTTCAGAGACCTCTACATTTTACCTCAAAAAAGGTCTAGCGCTAACACTTAGTGCTCCAGGAAAAACTAACTACCACTGGGATACGGAAACAGTCCCAGCCTTCCTCCTGTAAAGGAAAGAAGAAAAAAAAAAAAAGAAGAAAAAAATTTCTGACAGTCTTCTGCATAACCAAAACTGCACTGCAAGTCTAAAGATGCATGGAAGTAGCACAAGCAGTTTGCTACCGGACAAGGAAAGCCTCGAAGCATTCATTAACGCCAGGGAAGGCAAAATCCCATTTGAAGTTGAAGGCTGATGAGCAAAAAGCCTGGACATGGACATCAATTCCTCTGCTCCCGAGATGCTTAGGAAGATGCACATTCACAAACAAAATGTGTTTTCCAGCCACGGTGCTGAGAAAAGGAGAGGACCACGTCTCCCATTGATGGTCCTGCTCTGCTTTTGCAGAATCCCCCTCATCTGTAAGAAAACCGGTGTTGATGTTTTCACATCTCATTCATCTTAGTAAGCCATCAATCAACAAGTCAATAATTGGTAAACATGCTTCAACTTTCAACTTTGGCTTCCTTGAAGGAACAGTTTCCCTAGCAGCTACTTCAAAATCCGTTGGGCAACTACTTCACTGTTTCACATGTTTATCACTGTCAGTAAGCAGCTTCTAAAGCATTTTTGCTGTGCCTTGAATTCAGTTTCTTCAAATTGGTCTCTCAAGTATTGCATGTATGAGTTCAAAGACTTGAGATGTTAACAGCAGCAACACATCTTGGCATCTTTCTGTACAGTCTTACTTGAGACTTTTATTCAAAAGAATTCTATTTCTTAACAAGTTTTCCTTTTCTACTGACATGAAGCTTTACTCTTTTTGTGTCTTGGCTGATCTTGATCTCCAGTCAAAGAATCAAAGCTTGGTTCAGGCGCTTCCAAGCCCTCACACTGCTGACCACCGAGCATCACAGAGCTGTTTACAAATTTCACCCCGGGGAAGGAGAAACACTTCTGTGCTGTCAGCAGCCAAAACACGCACCACTTTGTACCAAGCCAAAACTAGAAAACAGGATGCATACTGCGTGCAGGAAGCCCAACACCAACTTGGGTTAACAAACATCCCACAAAAAGGGAAAATCCACAGCAACAGTAGAGTTTTCAGCCATCCTGCAAAATTTTGTGGGGTCTTGCTGCTGTCTGTGGGTGGTTACACCCCTGACCCGCAGCCAGCTGATGAACAGAGACCATTGCTCTGCAAGCACCTTATCTCAGGATGCGCAACTCCATAGCTGCAAACTAGGAATAACTGCCAGGACCGTTCTGCCCAGAGTTCAGTCTTCACCGTAACACAGAGTAAGATTTAGCTGATTAATCATCACAGCCCGCAGCAGGATACAGCCCTACCTAAATGAGGAATGTGTTTATTATTTCTACTATCTCATATAAAAGCAGACAGGACTCTTCCCTCATCAATGTAGTAAAGCACTTGCGGATAAAGAGGAGTCCCTCCACCAGCATTTTCCTGTTTCCTCCTGTATTCTTTCTGTAATGACTCAGGTTGGCTAAATAACTCCAAAGTTCCTAGGTAATTTTCATTTTGCTGTGATCTGACTGTCTCCTCAGAGCAATGAGACCTCTCGGTGCCAAAATTTAACAACTGCAACAATTCTCCTTAACACCTCCTGCCAGCATTATTGTTCATCGCTGAATTGCTTCATTAATTCCAAGTCGATACAACCAGCTTCCTTTTGTCAATCTCTGTATATTAACATATAATTTCAATGTTTGGGACCATTTTCAGGCTTGGAAATGAGATTAGCTTCCAGTGATTAAAATAAGTTCTCCAGACTGGGCAAAATAACCAGCTCACAAAAGCTATAGATTGATCTTTGCAATGGTAAATATAACAACCATTCCCAAATTACAAGTTTACCGTTACACCACTCAATTTTTGAAAGCTGTTTGCTTTCAATATCTTGTTTTTGTTTTCTCACGAAATAAACATAGGCAGACTTCATAAAAATTGCAGTCCTGTTTCCAGAGGGTTGAAAAGCCTTTACTGTATCGGTAGGAATGCAATTCGCTGCTAATGGGATGTCAAAACTGGCGATGTTGAAGGACATGAAGTGCACGGCGGTTGAGAAATCCTTGCAACATTTGCTGTTAACATCCCCTTTGCCACTTGCTGTTGCAATTGCACGTGACATCATCAACCCCAATTAATGAATTAGACTTGTCAGAAGGAATATTTTTTCCGCAACAGAATTGGTAAGTGACACTCCCGACGGAGCCAATACCAGTGACGAAGGATTGATTCAGCTGTGGGAGATTTATGATCTTAGCCTTTCCTTCAGAGGCTCTCCTTCTGCACTGCTTCTCTGCGGAGAAGGGCTCCCACCAGGCACATGGCAAACACAGGCGATAAGACACAAGTGACCTATCGTCCACCAAAGATCTGGCTGGTGGGATGGTGACACCGGACTGAAGGCTGCTTCCCACATGAAGGTTCAAGTCCGAGTGATCCATTCCTCACCGCTAGCCTGGCAATTAAATGCAAGCACAGACTAGTGGTAACTTGGCAGTGTTGGGTTAACGTTTGGACTTCATGATCTTAAGGGTCTATTCCAACCAAAATGATTCTGTGGCTGCCCTTGAGCACGCATGGCGTTTTCAATAGTTGTACGTTGAAATTTTGCTAGTGGTGCACACCCAGGGTTAAGGGATTTTCATTATGCACATTGTACAAGTCCTCCTTTGCACGTTCTCCCTTCAACATTGCCTGAAGGGCCTTCAGAGCCTCATGCGGCCAAGCTGTTGAGGTGACTTTGTCTCTAGGACCTCACCAATCAAGAGCGTCAACATGGGGAAGCGTGAAAACCTCCAGGTCTGCAAAGGGGGAGCCAGATGGGGGACTAACAACAGAGTCTCCTCAAGGGGCGGGAGATACACGAATGCACCATTCCAAAATTGGCACACTCGTCTCAGGAATACCTGAAAAATCAGAGGAATCAACTGACAGAGAACCAGAAGTCAGATCTTTTTGGAGAGATAAGGAAACTAGTAGTAAAATGGAGATCAAAGATGTGCAACTGACAGAGCTGCTAAGGCTCATTACGTCTGGAGTGAAATCAATGCCACTGAGCTTAGTAAGAGTTTTGCTAGGATCTCTTGAAGTTTTACCCAAAGCCCAAGCTCCATAGGTCAGGCGAGTCCAGTCCTCTCAGCTGTCATTTAAAAGTTTTTCATTCTCACAGCTGAAAAGTTTGGAAATGTGGTCAACCCTTGCAAAGCAACATCAGGAGAAAGGAAGACTAAGAGCACCCTCAGCATGGGCTGACAGAAGCAGGTAAACCTCAGCTTCAGTGTGGTTTTGTACAAAGGGGAAATATCTCTTGCTCCAACCCTGGAGACCTGTTTGTATACGTGCATTCAGCATCTTCAGGCTCAGGTCTTAGGCAGTTTCAGACACAATCCATTTCTCCTTTTGTTTATAAACAAAAAGAGCATCAAAAGAACAAATCAACAAAATCATGGTGTTTGTTCCCTGTGGAGCTCCTCTGACACTGGCATTTCTTCGCACCCAAATCAACATTTATTTTTCAGCATCCTGGATCAAAGGACGGTGCTGTGCAATACGGTCCCCCCCCTCCATCACTTGCCCTGCTCTCCTTTGCCAGCACACGACACTATCTCTAAGGGGTCACAGAAGTTCACATCACAGCAGCATTACTGCAGGTGCTGGGATATCATGAGTAGGTTCAGCCATTGAGTATGCCACCACAAAGAGAGGACTGAGAAGCACAGCAAGTCCTTATCCACAGTGAGTTAAACAGCGAGGTGGTAGAGACCAGTGTGCCAGCAAGGGGCAACAGAAGGTTTGGGAAAATTGAACCTCCACCCCTGCCCACAGTGACGCTGACCTTTGTGGAGGGCTACCTCCAAGCACAGAAGGAGGACACTTGAGAAGAAGGAAGGAGAGCCTCCCCAAAACGCTGCGGCCAGCGAGGCTGAATTGAGATTCCCCTCAGCACAGGCACGTCCGTAAGCCTCCTTCTTCCCTCTTTTGTGCCCGAGGCTGTTACGGCTCTGAGTCTTTCGCTTTCATGTTGGAATGAAAATATCATGATGTACAAATTATTACTTTGTAATTAATTATGCAGAATAACTAAAGTGAACATGACTTCAGCATTATGACAGCTTTGAAATTTACCACTTTGTAAATTAATAAGTAATGAATACGGCTTGCTGGGTGTAAGTTTAAAATAAGGGAAGGTTACCTAAACAAAAAGAAAGGCTTAAGCTAATTTAGCTACAACAGAGTGAGAAGGAGCCTCAATTTTTTGTTGGCAAGGAAGAGTGAGGGAAAGGTACCTCTTGTCTTTTCCCCTTTTCAAGTGCATGAGAAATACTGGCGGGGATGAGATAATCCCATTCCACACAACTCATCTTAACCAAGGCTGACTCAGATTTCCCCAGACTTGGCAAGAGCCTACAGCCTCGCTGCTAAACAGCCAAAGCTGAGCAGAGAAGTACAGACGAGGCAGTGTCTGTAAACATGATTTATTTAAACCAGACAGCCAAATTCAGAAAAAGATTCTGGTGTCAATGATATTTTTTTCCCCACCCTCGAAAAACTACAAAAGTCATCTATTCCTCAAACACCAGGCGCTCCCTGCCAACAAGCTCACACTGGGCAGAGCCAGTCACTCGCCGCTTTCCGTCTGGAAGCTGAACCCCGCAACCCAGCCTCCGACGCTGCCGTCTTGGTCTTGACCAATGTTTGGAGCGGGCGAGGTACAAGGTCACAAAGGTAAGCATCCATCTTTGGCACTTAATGCGATCTTTGTTGCTGAGCTCCTGCCGCCCACCTCGGGGACATCTTTCCTTTGGCTCCAAGGCTGGGAAGCCAGCCAGAGCTTTTGTTATTTCTGAATCTGGCTGTCTGGATATCCATGAGCTGGGGGGCATGGCACTGCCACCCCAACAGCAAGCACGGGCATGGTCAGTCTCAGCTCTAAAGTCTCTCTAGCTCCTCTATTCCTTCCCAAGGAAGCTGTCGGAGACCATAGGAGCATCGTTACGCAAGTGCCAAGTTTTGGCATTGCGGTAGCATGGTTCTGCAACGCATGGACCATATTTTTTCCTCCCCTCCCCATCCCATCCGACTGCCTGCAGTCTTTGAGTGTCATTTAAATCACTCCCGCTAAACTGGCAGGGCTGTGCCTGAACAGCAAAGCCTGGAACTACAACTGAGAGATGACCTTGGCAGTCCTGGACAACAGTAATTAGAGTAATTAGTGACACATCCCTAGATGTCAGCCTGCTAGCCAAGGATCTACGGGACACCTGTGGTGCAGGATGTCCTGAGTTAATGACCATCAGCTCTGGGGCGTGTTTTTCCCAGCTCTTGCCGCAGCAATAAATCATACCGCACATGCGAGAGAATGCCAGCAAACGGCTAGTACGTGGCCCCAAGAAAAGCAAACCCTGCTTTGCTCCATCTGGCAAGCCAATGCAATGCAGGGGCACTTAGCTTGTTGCACCGAACAGGATCAATTTAACTCCCAGAGCGCACAAAGGTTTCCACTGGTGCCAGATCACACCTTTACAGGGGACAAGAAAAGCTACATGCATGCGCTTCCCCAACAGCAGAATTGCTGCCAGCCCAAAACGCCATAAACATGTCCACAAGCAATGGGAACAAACATTCATTTCACTCCCAGAGCCGGCGCAGCCATCTTTCTTTGGCACAGGGGCATGTTTTCAGTAGTCATGAAAGGTTTAAAACAAGACTCTCTGCACGCTATTTTTCCAATCACCCTTTTTGTGTGTGTGTCAAGTACTGCAAAGTCAGATAATTTGGGGAGGACAGAGATGGAGAAAATCTTAGGAAAAGTCACACCCAAGAAACCCGTATATAACGTAAAAAAACAGCTTATAAGATATTTTGTAGTAGCCAGTTCGGTTGGTTATGCGGTCTCAATCACTGACAAGGTGCTAAAGAGAGGACAGGTGGCATCTCAGCACGTTTTGCATGCCAACAGGTTTCAATAGAAACAGTTGAGGGTTTTTTTTCTCCTCCCAGAAGAATTCTCGTTTCCTTAAGACGGGTGACTGGGAGATATATATAGATAGATATAAAATCAGCCCATCACTGAGCACTGCTGCATCAGCCTATGATTTGCTCAGTGGCTTCCAAATGCTGTCAAGGCACCCCAAAGACCGGCACACATGCATTTGAAAATGAAAAGGCTTATAACCTTACAAGAAATTATGTGCGTGTGTTCCTTGGGACAGAAACAACCTTGCAGCAACCACAGATATGCCTCTTTCTTCCAGGTAACGGCACCCTTCTACCAAGCAAGAAACCTGTGTTATTCTCCTGCTCAGCTTGATGCGGGACATGAAGACTAGTCTCCAGCATCTTCACGGCACATCCCTGCGCAGAAAGACAAAGGCTGCCTGCAAACTCTTTATCTCCACACAAAGTCTGGATTTCGAGAGACTGACATTTCCCAAAGGAGAAATCAGTATTGCCCACAAAAAAAAAAAAGAAAAAAAAAAAGGCAAATCAGCAATAACCATATTGTAATTGAGAAGGCAACAACGAAGCAACATAAACCTGGGTGAAGACCTGTAGAACAGCACAGGTCAAGCCCCAGCACAGTGTTTGGACCACCACAGGGAAAGGCTTCCCTGTATTTTGACTAATATATGAGACCTCTTCCCTGCAGTGCTGCCTCCAGCGCTGGGGCACCAACAGCAGAAGGACACGGAGCTGTTGGAGCAGGGCCAGAGGAGGCCCCGGAGATGCTGGGAGGGCTGGAGCCCCTCTGCTGTGAGGACAGGCTGAGAGAGCTGGGGGGGTTCAGCCTGGAGAAGAGAAGGCTCCGGGGAGACCTTCCAGGCCCTAAAGGGGCTCCAGGAAAGCTGGGGAGGGACTCTGGATCAGGGAGGGGAGCCATGGGATGCGGGGGAAGGGTTTTAAACTGGAAGAGGGGAGATTGAGATGAGATCTCAGAAGAAATTCTTTGCTGTGAGGGTGGTGAGCCCCTGGCCCAGGTTGCCCAGAGCAGCTGTGGCTGCCCCATCCCTGGAGGGGTTCAAGGTCAGGTTGGATGGGGCTTAGAGCAACCTGGGCTGGTGGGAGGGGCCCAGTGCAGGGGGTTGGAATGAGGTGATCTCTAAGGTCCCTTCCGACTCTAAACACCATTCTACAATTCTATGTTTTATGGTTACCTGAGAAAGATCACAGAAACACAGTCAGAAGGCAGGATTTTCAGGCTGACTACTTGCTACCCCACAAAGCAGCTGAACCCCACTCTCTTTCAGGCAGCCATTGGGAATTACTCCTCACAGCTTCTGATGCTTGTTCAATTAATTAATACCTGTGCCTGTATCAGCCAGGTGGGGAAAGTCATCCAGTGTTCGACAACAAGGCCAGTGCCTCATTTGGGCTGCATCACGCAAAGCAGCTGCCTCCCTCACCCTGCTGCAGAGAGACAACCCAGTAGCCGGCAGAGCTGGGGCGGGCAGGCAGACTGCACAGGGATGAAGTGTTAGGGCAGGCGGCTGCGGCAGATCGGTGGGATTTAAGGATTAGGGGGAGCGGATTGTCAGATTCAAGGAGGGATCAGTGTGAAGTCTGAGCGTCAGAGCAGATGTCGGCTATTTCCCCCACGCTGCTCCTCCCCACCCCAACCCTCTCCCCTACAAGCATTATCCACTCTCAGCATCAGAGACCTCCCATCATCCCTTTTTTTTCATTGGCCAGCCTGGCTCTACAGGAGCCAGCTGCTTTCCCCAAATCCACAGGCAAAAAGACTCAGTTAATGTGAAAGATTAAAGGTGTCTATCTGGCTGCCTTCCCCTGTTTCTTTTGCTCTTTCTGTGTGACACAAGCTCCCTCCATCAATCCACTAAGACGTGCCCTTATCCTCGCAGTGCAAACCTCTCACCTGCTCAGTCTGCACAGTCATCCTCCTGTTTGCCCAGGGAACAGCAGGTCCTTAATATGGAAATATGGAAAAGAAGTCCCTCTTTCTCCTGCTCTTAACCTTTCCCACCCAAAAAAGTGTAAGTTCCCCATGGCTACCCACCCTTCTGCTCCCAGAGCACCCCATGGTCTCAGTGAGCTGCAGCAGGCACGCCGGGACCCACGACACTGGACTTGTGCGCCTGTTTACGTTTAGAAGGAGATCCAGAGCCAATTCACTCCCTGCAACATCGGCAGCAGATAATGAGTCCCCAAGGCCTCTTCTCTAAGAGGCTCCAACAGTTTCCTACAAAAGCCTCACGTTAGCGGCTTTCTCAGTTTGACCTCTCTCCCTCCTTGCTGAGCAAGCTGGTGGTTAATGAGCCAGCCTTCTGCAACGGGGCTCAGACTAGAGCTGAAATAACTTCTGTTGCAATCCAGAGGAGAGGATGCATTCGTCCCTAGACCGGGTTGCTCCAAGGCTGGGATAAGAAAAGACTCAGAAGATGGGGAAACGGCACCAAAATGCCTGTGTTGAGCAGCAGCCATGTGAAAAACAGCGACTGAGGACCCACGTTGGCACAGGATGGTTCTTGCAAAATGGAGAAAGGCACGGGTAAAGGGCAGCAGGTCCACAACCAAGCAGCCCTCTCCCGAAAAATCTGCATCAAAAGCTTCAGAGAGTGGTGAAATATCAGCCACTTACCACGGCCACTTTCCAAAGGAGCCAAAGGGGATCCAGCACTCACCTCGCACCCTTGACAGCAGGGAAGAGAGGAACCACTCGGCGCTACGTGAGGACAGGCCCTAGAGCTACATCACAGCAGCACATAAAGCAACCAGACACAAGTTACCAGTGTCACACAGAATGAAAAAAAAGAATAAAAATAACATAAAACCAAACAGCATGGCTACCACCAGTTCCAATGGCCAAGCAGGTGCCCCAGCTTCCCTTCCCCCTTAAACTGAGGGAAGGAAGGCAGGAAAAATAAATAAATATCTCTGCGTCCGTGTTGCTTATGCAGTAGACAAGATTTAATAGACAGAGCGTATGGAGTCTTATCAGCACAACTCACGCTCAATAGTGCAAGGGAGGGCATCATACATTAGCTTGCTTTGACCTGCAGGGCCCTCAGTGGGAATTTTCTCTACCACACTGACATTATGTTGTTTAGATGCTATGCACATCTCGCCTGCATGGAAACATGCTGACACTTTGGAGGCTTTTGAATACAGAGAAAGAGCGGAGAGAAAAAAAAAAGATGTCTGGGTCGAAATGTTTCTCTAATAGTTATAGATTTAATTCCATGGTCTGGAGAGAAGGATGGGAGAAAAGATTATTTTTTTCACCCCTTATTTCCTTTTCAAAATATGAAAAAAAAAAAAAAAAAACAATCCAAAAGAAAATTACTGTCCTAGTCTGCTTTGCTTTTCTTTAATTCTCTGGTTTTGCTGTAGCTTTCTCTTTCCCTCCCACCTCCATCAATACAAGGACCCAGGGAAGATCTAGCCAAAACTGTTGATGACTTAGCTTAGATAAGACATTCCTGGATTCCCCTAAGAAGGGATGAATTGACATCAGATCTCTCAATATACAAAGCAAAATAAGCAGAGAAACTATTTGCCCAGCCATCCTGATATTTAAAACAAAAAACAACTCCAGAAGAACTGGGTTACATCCAGATAGGGGGAGAGGTTTACATATTCTTTCAGCTGAAATTACTTGCAGCCCCTCAGATTTCACACCTTCCAGTTGTATTTCGCCTTAAACACAACTCAGAGGACTCCAGCACCCAAATTCAGGAGAGGAGAAAGATGACAAGGACTAACAGGAGGCTCTTATGCTTCCCTTTGGTTATGCAGATTAAAGTTGTCTAAACTAAATCCCGTGCTCTCCTCAAACGCAGGATGAGGAGGTGGAAAAAGTTCAGGAGTCACAAGCTGGCCAGTTCAGATGAGGATTTCATATTTTGCAAGGAGAAAAACCAAGCCTTGTACAGCTGATACAAGAGGTCACGGCCCATTAAACCAGAGAAATGTCTGTCTATGAGGTGCATGAGAAAAACCCAGTGCCTACCAGGCCACGAGCAGGCAGTAAAGAGCTTCCTTCTCACTCTATGAAAAGGCTGCATGAAACACCATCATCGCCGCAAGTCCCATGGGCTGGGGGAAGCCTGTCAGGAGGAGAACAGTGGGGATGCCAGGGCTGCACGAGCACGGCGAGGAGGATTTATGGAGATGCCCAGGGACTGCTCCCACCACATTCGTCAAGCAGGTGAATGCCAGGAGCAGCGTAGCCACGCCGGCTCTGCAACCAGAGGAAGCAGCAGGCTGGTGCCTGGCACTGCCGGGGGTTTGCAGCCAGCCTGTAATTGCAAACAGTCGCCGGGAAGCAGGCGAAAAAGCGTCAGGTTTCCTGGGTGCAGAGGTATCCTCGTTCATCTCCATCAGGCACAAATGGGCTGCTCAACCTTTAAGCGCTTAATTAGTTTCCTTTTTGTTTTTAAAGGCAACATTTGGGTGCCACGCTCCCCTGGAACAGGGGAGCGGGGCATGATGGATGGTCTGTGTGCGTGGGCACCACAGCCCAATCCTTCAGCCTCAAACAGGCGGTACGCAGGAGCTGCAGGCATGGGGAGATGGCTCCCGATTCCAAAGCTCTGCACTGGTGGCAAATGCCCAAGCAACTGGACTTCACCTCTACTGCTTCCTAGAGTAAGCAACTGGTCCCCACCATCCCCAGCATCCCTCTGGTCGTGGTCAGTCCCATACACAGAGCACACGTGGCACCTGGCTTCTGAAAAAAGCACACAACTGCAGGCATCCCCAGCCACCCAAAAAAGCCACCGAGGGTCCCAGACACTCCTCCACGTTAAGCTTTCTGCTCCAGCCCTCAGGACCCAGCTTTAAGAGAGAAATCTTCCTGTGCCAGCAAGGTGGATGGGAGCTAAGGAGACAGATCTGCTTCAGCTGGGGTCATGGTAGGTCAAAGTGATAAAAAATACATGTCTGAGAAGCCACCAACTGGATATTGAATTGATCTTCTGTGCTAGCTCCGAACACCCACGGAACCCAGGGTAGGCATGCTGAATGCCCACAGATCGATACAGAGAGAAGTGCTCGCATAAGCCCTCGGTAGCTGCATTGCTACCCTATGGTCCTCAGCACTCCGAGTTGTTTTCTTTCCTGTTTAATTCCCCACAACTTATTTCCAAGACATTCCCCTTGCCGTCCCGCCCCCCCTCCTTCCCCATGCTTTTCCTCTTAGATAAAAACAATATGTGGCTTTTTTTTATTCCAGCGGGGTTCCAACTAATAAAAAGATTTATAATTAAGCCAGTAGATTTCCTTTTGCTATGCTGTCCTGGATTATGAGAAAGTATATTTATATGCAATTATGAAATGAACAGTATTTCTTACCCAAGTGAAGCTTTAGAAGTCATTATGAATCCATTAACTCAGCAGACCTTACAAAAGGCCTTCTCTGCTCTGGATTTATTTTAATTTAAAGCAGATAGGAAACTTTTCCCCCTCCCTATTTTCTAAACCCAGCTCTTCCGCAGCAGAAATGTGCAAAAATGAGAGATGCATCAAATTCAGTAGCAAGGGGCCAAACTCTTGGCAGACACAGCTCCGTCAGACTCAACGCTGCCTCAACTCCTTCCAGAGACTCTGCCCTGCATTCGATTGCACTGTGACCCCAAACCTGCCACCTTATACCGAAACCTGGGAAACACGTAATATTCAGAGACTTCCTTGACTGACCCTTCATTTGCTTAAATGCTGCCTCAGCATCATTGCCCTGCATCTTTTTGAAGCTCCTCTTCAATGGTATTAAATGGGAAGGAGTGCGCTGCTGCACACAGTAACTAGGCTGTTTCTTTTTTGCTTCTGCTGCAAAATACCAACTAAAGATCCCCATGGAGAATTATGTGCCCAATGGTCTGGGACACTTCAGACACATGCTTGGAGAACCAGAAGACAAGAAAACCATATTGGAAGAGCTGGAGAGCAAAAACTGCCATAATCTCTGACCAGAGAGCTGCCCCAGCACCTAGATCCAGGTGGAAAGAGGCAGGAGAGCTTTAATTAGCATGTGTGATCACAGCTGTGGCTTTATAGCAGATGTGAATGGCAGCAAACCAGTGCTCCCCAGCACCATGCTGAGACAGGCTCTGGCATCAGTGTCTCCTCTGCAATATTTACATCCCTGGCAATGCTCCGGGAAGGGAAGCAGAAGTCCACCCTCCTGCTGCTTGCGGCCCTCCTCAGCTTCCAAGGCTTAATCACCTATTCAGTGCCATTGGGAGGGGGCTGTAGCAGCACTGCCTGCACAAGGACCAGGGGAGAGGATGCAATCTGAGGTTTCAGCATCTGTGGCATTAATCAGAGGGACACCTTCTTTTGGATCCCCAAGATCAGAGAGGGTTTCTTCCTCCCCATTTTTAGTGAGGACCTTAGTGCCCTGGACTCTCAAAAAGCCCCACCTGCGCCATCCATACCACCCCTTGACAAGAAGGGACTGTCTTTGGGATTTTAAACAACAAGTCGTCAGGCAGAAAAATGGCAGCCGCCCAGCAAAATATGCTCCAGCCCCAGCCATCTTTCACCATTTCTTATCTACACGTGGGATGAGGATGGCTCATTTTACTCCCCTTAAGACGAAATCCATCTTCAAGTCACAAGAAGAGGCTCAGATACAATGGCCTTTTCATTAACGTGGTGGCAATAAAGCACAGCAGCATCCCCTGGCTGTCACAGTGAAAGGATCTAGGAGGAATATTAAAAGGGAATTTGCTGGCAAGTGGAGGCAGGGAGGAGGGCAATCCCATGGTGGGACACTCCGCTCCCCCTCCACCACCCAGTCAAACTCCAGATGGAGATGGCCACCTCACACGCGTCCCATTTTCCCCCAACTCCTACTCAGTTCAAGAGAAGATTGGGTTTTTTGAGACTTCAATCAAGTGTTCGTTGGGAGCTGTATCAAAAGAACCTCAAGCTCTCCAGAGGGCACAACCATTCACACTCCCCTTGGACACCACGACTGGCAACACAGTGGTGTGGCTGTGCAAGATCTTCCCAAGCTCCCAAGCTGGGCACTTCATCGGGTACCTCCACCACCCCCAGCACCCACAGGCACCCGCCTCTGCCTGCTGTCCACTCCAATCACAATGGGGCCATGAGTGTTTTCAGTCCTCAGACAAATTAAATCTCCCTGACAGTCTCTATCTGCCTCTAGTTCTCCGTGACGCTTTCACTTCCAGTTGGCTCTGTCAGCGACAAACCCGCTTTGACACCTTCGCTGTTTCTCAGTCTCATTTTCCCCCGTGCGATCTTCTTCTCCCTGTCTCTTTGTCGTGCACTATGCGATTTTTGCACTGACAAACCCATTTTGATCTCCTCCTCCTGCGCTCCCCCCTCCCAACAATTCGCCATCTCTGCAATTCTTTCAGATGCTACATGACTGCTTTATTAAATAAGAACAAAAAAGTAACCAGGGCCAGGGAGTTCTCTGCAAACCAACTGCTCTGGATTTAATTTGGGGAATGCGGTCACAGTTAGTTTCATTAGACTTGCCCCTTTGCCCCGTAACACTTGTTTTCTTAGCATGGTTTTTTCAATTCAGCTTGAGCAAAATTCATCGTGTGTTTTGCACCATGAGGAACAGGGCCCTGGGCTCTTGCTACCATTTTAATCCCCGTTTGCAATTTACAGAAGCTTTGGCTAAGGGTGAAAGGTTCTGTGTTTCATTACGATGCCTCACAGGACCTCTGCTAACCTGCACCGTGCAGTACTGTCTTGACACAGTACAGCGGCTCCACTTGAAAAAAAAAAGTTCACTATCTCAGATATATTACTAGCTCCAGCAGCTATTCCCCCACATTAGCTGCAAGGAATAGCAATAAGTCCATAATGAACATTAAAAAGCAACCATGCTTACAGGTATTCTGGCCACAGAGGTATTCTGGCCACAGGTGCTGTCATCACACCCCATAACCAGCTCCCAGGTCTTAAGGTCTGGTTTGCACCCCCCCTTGATGCATTTCCAGACACATCAAATAATGATTCATAGGAAAAGATTCTTGCACCTACCTAATTTTTTTTTTTTTTCCTCCTGCAGCTCTCCAAGCACTTCAAAGGGAAGCAAGCTTTGCTACGCCCATGCTACAAAAGGGGAAAGCTCAATGCAGAAGGCAAAGACTAGTGGAAAACCACAAGCCCCAGGCAGGTAGGTGGCCAACCAGACCTTGCTGCTTCCAGCAATCAATGTGTCTTTGCTCTTAACGGCCACCTGAGGAAAAGCTTTTTTGCCTTCTACATATGTCTCTGCCTACAGAAGCATGCAACCTTCCTCTGATGAAAAAATACAATATGTTCAGAGCACAAGTTCGTATTTAACAAGAGAACCCATCTTTTTATAAATTTACTTCATTGTACTGAAGTCAATATATACAGAGATGCCTTAGTCACCTGTTAAACAACAGCAACCAGCGTCACTGTGTCTATAAATCCATTTGTGCGGTATCAGTGGCGCAGGCACATGCTCCCACATGCTGCCTTGTAACTCCCCCTTGCAGTTGGCCACTAACAAAACACAAGCGCAGTCTGTTTAAAATAAAGACGAGAGGTCAAGTAGCTAAAAGCTCCAAATTTGACCCTTCCTATCCCATTCATAGTATTTCAAAAGAACACACCAGCTTGGAAATTATGCTATTAGCAACAGCTACAGGCTGTTAGCCCTGGAAAAACGTTGGCTTTCTCTTGTCATGCCATCGGTTTTGTCAAGGAGTGGAGACCAGTCCCTTCTGCTGCTGCGATTTATTAGGTGGGTTCAGCCACCACGCACAAGCCAAGGGGTGGGATGGCTGGAGATGTGGATGCAGAAGGAAGTGATTCAGGAGCAGCAGCTGTTCCCACAGCGCTGCCTGCTCTTGCTTTCTGTCTCAGGTCATCTGCAGGAGCTGGACTCAGAAGCTCTAGGGCTGGGGCACCATTAGCGACTGCTAGGGAACAGCAGGTCCAAATCAAGTCCCCACACATTTGAGCTGGAGCACTCTGCCTCGGCAAACTGGCCACAGCCTCTCCCAGCTCCAGGGGTACTGGTTTAATGCCCCAAGCAGCTATATTGCTTCATAATCCTGGTGGTCCACCTCTTTTCCAGTTCATACATGCACAGAAGAGGAGTTCAAGCCTCTCAGTCTAAAGCTTGATTTTAAAATGCGGTTGGCACTCGAGTGGACACTTCCAGAGATTTAAAAGTCTTGGTGTGTCTTTCCTAAGCACTCCCTGCTGCACCCTGTGACATTTTCTCCCATATTTTCCAAGGTAGGCAACAGTGAAAACACAGGAGGCAGAGAAAGCACATCTTTAAATTTTCCCCAAGCTGTCTCCTGGACAGACAATCCCGTTAAGTGAAGCACAGGGACCCGAAGCTGTGTAAAAGCAACAAGGTGAATCTCCTTAGCGCAGGAGCCTGACAGAGGAGTGCAAAAGGCTAGATTTAACTCCAGTGTAACACAACAGACCGCAACGCGTTACCAGAGGGTGAAATGCAACCCCGTTTTGCAACCCATTACACACAACCAGGTGATCTCCCAGCTGCCAACAGAGATTTCATTTAGTCTTTCCTCTCTAAATGGAGGGACTTCATTTCTCCATAATACAGTAAAATGAGACAGATCTGAAGCAATATGCTCAAGGTGACCTCAGGAATTAATTGCAGAGCTAGAAGCAAACTTGAATCCAACCACAAAGCACACTTAGCCCCAAAGCCACCAGTTATAAGACATGCCATTTATCAACATCTATCAAATTAGGCAGAGTACCATAAACTCATGCTTGAGGAGCATTTTTTACAGTGGCAGGAGAGGAAATGCAGTTTCCGAGTTCTTAAGAGCAGAGAAAAATACTGGTATAATAAAACAAACTATTTTAAAAAGCGCCTCATCTCGTATTTATCTACTACTCGACAGTCTTCCTAAATCTAAGCGCAACATGGTGGTAATGGGTATCTTAGACACATAATTTAAAGTGTTACTGAAATTTCTTACACACAGAAGATCAGCCGCTGAGATCAAAGGCTGACGCATCCAGTGACTCTGTCTGTGACAAAAGAGAGAGATTTCTAACAGTGAATTACAGTGTTAAACAAATTGAGCTCGTCTCCCCTAAGAACGCTTCCCTTCGTACTTAAGAGTACAAAGTTTGTTCTATATAGGCTACTTGCAGAAAAAATAACGGGCTGTCTGCAGAGCGACTTATCTAAGGAAATACTACTGTGCTGCAAGACAAGGAGGAGGAGAAATACATCCAAAAAAAATCAGACCAGAAATTAGGAAGATATTATAACGTTCCGGTAAACCGGAGTTAATCATGTCCAGGTATCAGAGAAAAACAGCCTCTATAAAAGCAACACCTGCCCAGAAGCAAATATCTGCCCTTACATTTAAAGGCGGATCACCACATTCCTCATGCAACACAGTAAAAACCTCAAGAAAATAAGGGCAGGAGACAACTGCACCATTTGGGAACCAGTGGAAATGCCCCATCTTCAGACAGGCTGTAATTCAGCCACCCGAGAGGAGACGTGGTGCTGAGGGACATGGTGTAGTGGTAACTTGGCAGTGCTTGGTTAAGAGTTGGACTTTATGATCTTAAAGGTCTCTTCCTACCAAAACGATGCCATGACATAATAATGTTCTCCAAGGAGGTAATTTTAAAAGAAAGTTTTCCAGTGAGGGATGTGGTGGCAAGCAGCCTCCCAGTCCTTTCACAAAGGGCACAGGAGCCACAGCTGGGGCAAATCTTATGCTGACTGGAGACTGCTGGCCTTTATAAATAAATAAAAATAGCTTCTCCCAGCATGGGGACAGTAAGGAGGGATATGCAGGAGCAACACCTACAATACAGTTGCCTTCCCTGGCTCACTAATGACTTGCATCACCTGGAGTCGGATCCTTTGTTCCCCTCCACACTGCAGATGGTATTCCTCCTGGCACTTTCTAGCCAAGTCTTGTTTAAACAGCAGAAGCTGTGTTTTTGTTGCAGGTTGCACGTAGTTTGGGAATTGCTTTTTTTCTTCCCTCCCAGCTCCAAGTGTTTCATTTGTTTGGTTTTGCTGAACCATAGACATATTTGCATTAACGATACAAGGAATTCTTTGCTGGGTTTTCCCCACCAGCTTCCTGCCCTGAATATCAAAGACACGGGGCCATACATCTATGCTTGCCACCCACGTGGATGCTTGAATTCCTCCTACCAATGGGAGTAAGGTACGCTTGGTTTCATTTGTTTTCTTTACAGGATCACAAAGCAATTCAGAAGTGTTCTCTGCAGGCAAAAAAAAAAAAAACAAACCTTCAAAGCATGAAAACAACCAGCAAAACAGAGCTGTCTTGTCTTTTCAAGGAGGGTCCATGCAAACAGCAGATAGCAGGGGAAATCCCGCACCCCACCACTGCAGAGGGCAAACAGCAGCAGGTGACAGAAGGTGACAAGACTCACCTAAGAGAGAATGAAGGCTTTCTCCATCCTTGAGATGCTCACAGGGTGATTTTTCCTCCTTCACTCACTTTGGGAGGAATGTCTCCCAAACAACCTCCTGGCACGCCAAAAGGTGTAAGAGGAAAAATATCCTGCTCTGCTGGTCTCAGACCTAAACGTTCTCAAACTTAAGGCAAGGCAGGGTCACAGACTGCCCTGCACTGTGAAACTGAGATGATGCTCAAGTCCTCCATCCCCACCACTGCTTTTCACTTCATTTGCTACTGGAAATTGCTCCGCTTCTCCCTCCGCCTCTCCCCTCTCTCAGTCTCCCTCACCCACGATGCCCGTCACCATGCTTCTGTCAATTCATGTCCCCCGACCCGTTCATCCCCCTCCTATAGCTGTATCTTTCTCTTCGGGTTAGCGTCGCTAATGTCAGAATCATTCCATCTGACAAAGTCTCTGCTCGTCCGCGTCTCCCTTGTCTCCTTGAATCTCTGTCAAGGCCTTTTCCACATGTCTAAGCATTTTAATGACATATGGTGCTGGGACTACGGGGAGGGAGCATCACTCAAACAGGAGGAGGACGAAAAAGCAATACGGTTAGCAACCAGGTAAAATTCTAGGAAAGGTCCTGGAAGATGACTGGAGAGTGAAGGAAGCATCTGAAGAGGATGCTCTTGGAGCAAGGTGGTCCACCACACTATTCGCTGCTTCTTTCAACTCTCCCACGGTAGCTAGCTGTTTGCCCAGAGGCAACTGCATCTTTTGAGGGTTTCTCTATCAGGAAAGGCTGGTCCTGCTTTGCACCTCTATTCCAGCCCCCTACTTTGCAGTCACCAGACCCTGCGTGGCCATATTAACAGCCACCAGCTGTTACATGAAACCTGCAGATGTGCTAGCACATGGTGGGACAAAGGCACAGCCCATCTCTTCCTTACTCTGGAAGTTAGGAATCAGTATGCAATTGTCTCATGGGACAAACCCATGTGCATAGAGAGTGGCCGAGGGTCAGGCAGGCTACACACTTCTGCATTCGCTCAACAGTGTCCCCCTTGTGTACAAAGCCCGCAAAGGCTGCACCATGGCAATGCATGCTGCCCCAAGTTCCACAGCTTGAACTTCATGCCCAAAGGAAGAACGCTTCCAACATCACAAGCTTCTCCCCCCCAAAGCCGCAGACTTAAGACTACTTTTCCCAAAGCACAGTCTTAGCAGACCCCAAAGCTTCCAGACAGCTAAGAAGCCCCAGAAGTCCCTTTAAGACATGGTATTCATCAGAATCCTAGTGGATATCTCCTTAAGTAATAGCATTTTGCCTGCTTATAACCCTCCTGGGTTTTAATTCTTTTCCACCTGTCAAACTGGTGAGAGATGGGGCAGGATGCCAGGATGACAACTGCTGTGCTCCATACAAAGAGATCTCATCCTAAAGATGGTTCAGTAAGAAAGACACTAGGACACCAAAAGGCAAAATAAAAAGAAAATGGACCTACATCCAAATTACTCTAACAGACACCCAGACTGCCTGCTCCAAGACAGAGGTGACAGTAACACCAGCTTTTTAAAATCCTTGCCTCTTTAGGAGCTCTAATCCTATTGCAAACCAGCTGAACCTCAGCTCTTAAGTGTTTTGGCAAATGCCACCTTTGGCAGATTAATGAGGACGCCAGCAGAAGCACAAATCCTTCATGCCACACCGTTTTGGGTAGAAGCACCCAGAACTTGCATGCATAGATGCACAGCCCTCAAGACTACTGCTGACCAACAGGCTGCATGGGAAGCAAAATGCAGATGGGATGCATCTTGCATATAAGGATGAATTATGGCTTTTCAGTTTTATTCAGTGATACTGCAGCATCTGCTGTTTATTCTTTATCCCTCGCGTATTCTTGGGGTTTGGGGAAGCTTCACAAGACTCTCCATCTACAACAGCTAGAAACACAGTCCACACAGTCCCAGCCTGGCTTTTGTGTTTATAAAACACTTAAATAGAGAGAAGCAAAGACAAACAGGTGCAGGGGCACAAGTCAGTGTCCAGAAGTGTGACAGTAGGCACCAAGAGTTGACTGGTGAGGTGAGGAAAACAAGTGTGCATCTTTTGCAAATTTTAATTTTTAATCTGCAACAAAACCTCAGACGAAACCAGCACTATTAAGAACCGCAAGAAAGCACCCCAGTTCCTAAATTAAAAACAAGACCCCAAAATTACAAGCAAGATGCTCCCGCTGCCTGGGTTCTTCATTCTCTGCGATAAAGTCATATTAAAAGCAAATAAGTCAATAAGGAATGCTAGACAAAACCCTCATTTAGCAGATGCCAGGAGGGAAGGCTGAGGGTACGCTCCAGGAATTTATCAAGGAAATCTGTTGAGCTGTGCAACTTTTTTGTAGCAAGATGCTGAAGATAGAGCAGCTTCCCACTTGAACCTGTATGCTGATCAACGAAATATAAAGCAGAAATAAGCCCTCCCTTTAAAACCCAGCATTGCCTAGCATCTGATTTACTGTATCTGCCAAGGCCAGTGATCTGAAGGATCACGGCCAATGCTTTCTGTCCTCCACGTCTCTAGCAGTCAGACTGAAAATGGCTGTAGCCTGCTGTGTTATAAAGCAAGACCCAGAGCTTTCCAAACACTCCTCTAATACAGCTATCTGTCTGCCTTCCTCTGGGAGGCGGAGGGAGGAATATTTTCAGTGAGTGCTCAGTGTCTAACAAAGTTTGTTTGAACTAGACTTAAATCAACAGCAACAAGAGCAGCACTAAGCCAACCTCAAGCACTTGTGAAAACACTCTGCTTTAAATAGTGACTCTTCAAGCTTTAACGTCATGTAAAGCTCAAGAAGATTTTATGGGCCACTGAGAGCATCTAAAACCTTGGCATCCCATTTGCAATCCAAACAGCTTTGCACTAGCAGGACTAAAGTAGCTTTAAAGTGTGGGTGTGTTGCCCCAGAAGCAGGGCTAGAGTTGGCATCATTTTCAAAAAGGAACACTGCAACAGCCCCAATCCGTGTGCCTTTCCAGCAAACCAAGCTGGAAACCACCCCACCACCACCCTAAACTGGTACTGTGACTTGGACAGAAGCCGGCAGGTTTCCAGCAAACCAAGCTGGAAACCACCCCACCACCACCCTAAACTGGTACTGTGACTTGGACAGAAGCCGGCAGGTTTCCAGCGGTTTCCAGCCATAAGGCAACTTCTAAACTGGGTGCAGAGATACTCCTTAAGCAAATCCTCTCTCAGCAGTCCACCTGGATGCCATTCATACCTGTCACCAGCACTGTCAGGGTCAAGATGCTGCACTGTGTTGGTCAAAGCAGGCATTTTGCATGCTCAAAATTCATTAAAGTCAAATAATCCTAAGACTTTTACACATGAAAAAGCAGATGAATGTGAGACAGAGTGGTTCAATGCAGTACAGGCAGAGGTTTTTTAATGAAGGTATATTTACACAGCAGAGCTGAAGGGCTGCTTCTTCACAGCAGGTCAGGGGCTGCTATGCAAATAATAATAAATACTTTGCACTTTTCAAGCACGCTTTACCCAAGAAGTGCTCTGCAAGCATGAACTGCACTAAGCCTCACAGTATCTGGAAGGAACCAGGGAGAAAAAACAGGAACAGACACTTCGCCCAAGACAGAAACACAGAAGCCTCTGGGTGGAAAGCACAGACATCTGATAGTACCAACAGCTTTCCTGACTCCCCCGCGAAAGTGCTCTTCCATCTCTAACCTCACATTCCTGTGGTTGGCAGCTTTCTAGAAACAGCAGCTCAGTATCGATTCAGAAAACAGTCATCTGTGGTTCATCACTCCCAACAGATTTCATAAGGGATCCTGCCTGATGCCTCAGCTGCTTGTAAGCCAGCTAAGCCTGGAAGATCTGGTGCTGGTATAAAATAGTAAAGCTTCTTATGAAATATCTCGTATAGGACAAAAGCCACCACAGGGACAAGTTTATCAAGCCTGGAGAGATTCACGCATTATTAGCTGGCTTTCCAGGAGGTCTCCTTGGGCTGGAAAGCAAGGTGCTGGGGGGCAAAGCACGCAAAGGGGACAAGGATGGGCAGCGCCACTGGTCTATTCAACAGCTCTAGAAAGCAGAGGCAGCTAAGAACGACTCCATGCACTGCACAGAAAGGAACAGCTTCTGCCCTGAAAGATATTGGGGGGAAAAAGCAGTAACTGAGGATGGCCACGGTCAGAGCAGCATTACAGAAAGACACAAAAGAAGGTAGCATGAAGGTTTCCAAAAGACTCCCACCCGGGAAGCCCTGTTTGTACAGCTGTAATGTGACATGAAAGATTTACTTCAGACAGAAGGAGCAGTTTTCCTTCCTTGCCCCAAAGAGCCTGCAGTCTGCACCCCAGCAGGCAGCATCCTCCGTCAGCCAGGAAGGTTGGGACCCATCCCAAGGAACACAAGGCAGATCTGCAGCACTGTGCCACAGCAGTCACCTCCAGCAGCCAGCACATGCAGAGGCGGGATGACACCATGAGGACAGGCACTAGAGGTAAATGGAAGTCCTTGACCTGTTAGATGACAAAATGCAGCCAGGCAAAAGGACTTGTTCCTTTTTCCTTTCCTTTAGCTAAAGTACTTCCAAGTCTCATCTCCAGTGGGAGAGGCTGGGTTTGAGATACAGACATAAAATCCTACAGCTGACTCTGGAAGTGGCAGCCTGCAGATATAACCTGCAGGGAACTGAGATTGGGATCTCAAACAGCAGTGGAGCCCTGGGCTGCCTGCTGGAGCCAGCATCACTGCACTTCTAAGATACCAACTTATTTTGAAATCAATACCAACATTTATTGATCCAGGAAGGAAACACCAACTGAAAAAGAAACCTAGTCAATAGCAATACCAATAGGTAATAAGTTTTAATGGAGACCAGAAAAAATTCCTATCTGAATTTTGTTTTGGGGCAAAACTCTGCATATGCTGATAATCACAGCCCAGCAGCAAGGCAGGGACTCCTTGCTATTATGCTGACCTTCACACTGACCATCTCAGATGCCAAGGTCTGAGACAGCACATCACCACTGAGTGAATGAAAAGAGAAACCTTATTAGCTGTTAACACCGATCTGTCTGGCAGAGGACGAGCTGCTATACAGACTACCTTGAAAATCATAGCAAGAAATTCAACCTGCGCTGTCAAGGCCAGATCCAAGCATGTAACTCAGTGATGGCAGGAGTTCAAGCACTTAAAATGTCTTTTGAAACCACAGTAGAATCATGCTTTCCCATCCTTCTTAGAAATGGACTCCACTGAATATCAAGACCCTGAAAGGCACGACAAACAAAACAAACAAAAAAACCCCAAAACCCACAAACCAGCTCTGCTTGACTGAGGCTGTGAGAGCTTGTTGCAGGAATTTCCCTTCATTTGTCAGCAAAATCTCTTCAGCTATATAAAAACATAAATGGGAGTTTAGTTACCAGAAGGACATCCCTAATATTGCGGTAGGGACTGAGAAGAGATTCAGCACTACGTTTCTAAAGTTGAGAAGTCAATGCCTTAACTCTGAAATATTTTAGGAGGCAGCAAAATCCCACCTTCAACCACATTCGCTTCAGGGAGGAACCAAGGATTTCTGAGGTGCTGCAGACCCACACAAAGCACTGAAACCTGCTGGGACCAAACTGCAAAAGTGCCACCCTGTAGCTCCGGGGGGCGAAGAACAGCTTCTGCGCTTCACAGTACAACAGGTCCAACCTATGTTTAAAGGTTTCGAGGAAGCCATCACCTAAACTCTCCCTTTATCCCCTTGTCAATACCCGCAAACAGCTTTAGAAGAACAAACGGCTCTTTCTGACCCTTTGAAAAGGCTCAGGCAGTCCCATACTGCCTTGGGATGTCTCACACCGAGGTAACCCCACGGCACTGAAGAGCTGCAGAGAGAGGTAGGAAGAGGGATTTGGAGAGCAGGGGTTTTCCTCATAGCGATGACTGGCGTATGGGCTAAAGGCTGCCAGCACCCAGGGAAGCAACTGGCACAATATGACAGCCCTGCAGGAGGATAATTGGGCAGACAGTGCTGTGCAGTCGAACTAAAGTGTTTACTGGCTTTAATATTTAATTGTGCAAAATGAAGAGAAAGAAGCTGGGGAATCAGAGCTGCAGATAGAGATGCACGTGTGTGTCAGGTGCTCTGAGGGCTCCGTGCCAAGCCAAGCACCTCAATGAGCCAAAGCACCAACCTCAAGAGCAGCGACTTGGATGTGCCCATCATGTTGACTGCTGCCAGGCTCCCTTCTGCTCTCCTCCCTGGCAGAGGAAGAAGCGCACTCCCCTCTGGTTTGGGAGGGCGCAGTGTGGAGGGAGGCAGAGCAAGCAACGGGAAAGGTACCACGTGCAGCAGTCACAAAGGCAGATATGTGAAATCCAGCAGGTATAAAGTCAGCTCCATGGAACCTCCATGAGCTGCCTCAACCAAGCCAAAGCCTCCATCCAACCTCATGTATAAGAAAACCATTGGCATCCACGTCCCAGCATAGAAACGCTCATAAGCAGGGGCCACCTGAGAAGGGCTCCTTTCCCCTCTGCATCACCCAAAAAAGTTTGGCTTGTAAAGGAGGTAGAGCACTGCTCATTTGCAGGATGGCTTTTCTCATTCACAAATAGATGCCTTGCTCTGACACCCCTTTGTTCAAAGGCTTGGATGGAAGGATACAGACAAGCAGGTCCCCTCCACCCTAAAAATCCCAGCGGCTGACCCATTGGTCCCATTGACTCTGCCTAAAGTTGTTCACCTATTCCCAATAAAGGGCTTTCCATCACTGTTTGTCTTTGGAGGCAGCCTGGGAGAGCACAATCACCATCAGACACATTCAAAGCTTTCTTTTCCTTTTCCAAAAGGATACCCAGTCAGCTCCAAATGACTCACTGAAAAGCCCTGCATCCCACCAAGGGAAATGCCTGAACTATTGTGTGACTAAAGCCGCTGTTTGTATTATATCTCTGCATATGGCCAGACTCGGCATGGAAATTAAAAGGAAGGCTGGCTCCATAAATATTGCAGTGTGAACAACACAGAGGTCTTTGCTGGATTATCACCACTAAAAGGAACTGCAAAGCATCCAACTACACAAATGAAAGATGTTAATAGAGCGGTCCCAGCGGAGAGGAAGGCTGTATATTACGTGGAGCTGCTTTCACATCCTGCAAAATGTGCAGATTTAAATAACGTTCCCCTTTCACACAGAATAAATCTTAGCGTTTTCCACAAAGAAACGCAGAGCATGCCTATGCCAGCCTACTCTAGTGGGCAGATGGCTTACGGGAGACTTGGGTGACGGATTGAAGACCTGACATTTGTGGCCCTCGTTTGATGCAGTGGTACCAAATAGCTCCACTAGATGTGGCTGGGCTGTAGCATGCCTTCATATGTAATCTTCCCACCCGCAGTACTCTTTAAATACAAAAAAAAAAAAAAACAGATTTTTCTTTCCAACCTTTTAATTAAGCCATTAGTCTCTTCCCCCTTAACCCACACAATGAAAGGAATGAGAGGCCTGTCTTCAGAGGCGCAAATGATTTCCCTAGAGTAATGAAGACGCATTATGATACAGAAAAAATCATTAGTTGCTATGTCCAGGACAATGCGATTGCTCAATTACTCCATTAAAACAGATAGCACCCTTCCCAGTGCCCTAGGCGCAAACTTGGAAGAGATGCATCCAAACGTACGTGCCCAGAGAAACATCACTTGCTCAGGAGAAGACCTGGACCAGTACAGAGGTCCTACTCGAATCTATTTTCTGAGCCTTTGACCACTTCATTTTTAAGACACCACAGCAACAGGCAGTAGATCTCAGGAGGATTTTCTCCAAGTGCTTCACAGTAGCAACAAAGGGCCTGGGGTGCTTCTCATCACCTTGAGAAGGTCTCAGACAGCCTAGGAAGGATTGATCAGGAAACCAAATGCTAGAGCATCTCTAGGCCTAGGAGGCACTTAATAACACTTTGGGGGAATTGACGATGAAAGACGATCAACAGCAGGGAGCGGATCTGGTGACCCAGTGTGTCACTGAATCGCACCGTCAAAAAGACCTCTCTTGATGAGAAAAGACCACACAAGTCTCAGGTTCAATGCCAGGGATGACCCAGCTGGGTTTGTTGCAATGTATGCAGCAGGGACTGTCGGCTTGGGTTTGGTTCCCACTCTCTCCCCCGCCAAGCTCTAGGCTAGCTGCAAAATACTATTCACGCACAACTTATCTAATCAGGATGATCCAACTCACAATTTCCCCTCTTCATCGCCCCCAGGATGATTAAGATTTAGTCATCTAACTAGGGTCCCATTATTCCTTCAAATATATAATTTCAGTACTTCTCTCACCTACTGAGATACCCATTAGAAAAATGACTCATTAGCTCTTCCCCCTGCATCTTCGGCATAATACTTCCAACATACAGATGTGGGTCAACTGATGCTATTCATGAACTCCCATCAAACCCATTCAATTGTTTGGACTGAAAGAGTGGGGGAGAGTGGGTGTCAAAAGTGAAAGTGTTTTATTTAGACATTTTCCCCTCTACATGAAACATTTAGCCTTTTTTCCCCCCAAGACATCTCTGAAGTTAATTTACTTTAAAAAAGGGGTTTTTTAAGTCTGAACAAAGAACATATCATATCAGATTAAATGTTTCATTTGACCTGAAACAAATATTTTCAGTCTTGTTTTCAGTTAACCCAATATAGCATTTCTTCAGTTTTTCAGTTCAGACAGACAAGGAGAAAAAAAATAAAAAATATCAATTTCGGAGCTCCATACACAGCCCATTCTGTAACAGTTGTTGAAAGGACTGCAGCTTATGTTAATACTAAAATACTGCTCTAGCAATTTATGAACATTATCTGGAAAGCTAAGGCCCAAATTAGCAGAGATGAAGCAAGTTACCCAAGACAACGCATTTTGACATTAATATCTTTCTATTGTTCAACTAATCTTAAATTGATATATGTTTACACTGAAAAAATGGAGGAAAGCTGGATGGTTTATGCAGGTTTGAGATGATTTCCAGAAGTGTTTCCACCCCTTGGTGGGCAAAGCACACGTCTGCGCTAGAGGTGCTGCCTAGGCAATTTTAACATGGCATTTTTCAAACCAGGGCTACCACAAGTAGGTGTCTAAGGCAGAAACACCACTCCTACTAAAAATAACAACTGCTTTAGGAAAAGCTGGCATGATGATACCTCCTGACCGGGGTGTGAAGCTGTGGCTGATAAGTATTGCCGCAGTCTCATAAGGTACCATTGTAAACTCGCTCTCCACCCGACGTGCAAACCACCAAGAGCAATCTTCAGAGAAGTCAGTGGCACACAGAGCTTTGGAAATAGTTTGAAACGTGCATTGGTGCAGGATGGCTCAGAGATGAGGGCTTCAGCCTACTTCTGGACCCACAGTATTCTGCCATCCCAGAGAGATGCTCCTTACAACTTCCTACATATCACTCCAAAGGACACCCCACAGGATTTTAATACCCATATCCTAGTGAAATCATGCAAAACTGGGGTTCCTGGGTTTGATTACTCCGTGCCTCAATTCTTTACATGAAGAATGCCATGCTTGACTACTTTGGAGAAGGTGTAAAGCTGGTGACCTCCCAGACTACAAGACAACCTGGTGTGGCTGCCAGGGGGTTTATACACACACACAGTAGTGTTGAGTTTCAGGGCAACCAACAGTTTGCAGCTACACAAGGCACATTCCCCATCACAACAGCAATGCAGGCAGTGGATATCGTGGCTCAGTTTCAGGCGCTGGTGCCGCATACTGCGGTTGCTTTAGTTAAATGCAAACTAGCAATCTCTGCCTTCACATATGACAATTGCCATGCGATTTCTGTCTCATTAAGCTCTGAAATGTAAAACAAATGGGATTTATGTGGCTGCTGTTTGGCATTCACTTGCACAGTGTCAAGTCTTGCCTTTAATGGGTCTTCGGTCTCGTCACTGTCTTGAGATCGCTTTTATTTAGCTTCTGAGCCAACACAATACCTGATGGTTTCCCACCCCAGGCTGAAATACAACGTGGGGAAAAAGACAGACATGGGGTAGCTCCAGCAAGCAAACCCCCTATTTCCACCCCCAGGTTGTGACACAAACTAGCCCAGATCTCTGCTGTAGACTTCTGTGCCTCACTTCCCCTCATCTGATACTGTCAGATTCACACAGCTTACCTGACTCCCAGCCCTCAGCCTAACAACCCAGCACATTTATACATTGTGCATGGAACAACAAGCTCTGAAAAGCATTTATTCATAAGGCTGGGATGAAAAGAAGTATGGGCAACATTCAGGAGGTATTTTGGAGAACATGGACTGTCAGTGAAATGCTATCCCACACACAAAACAGAAAAAAGCTAAAGGTTGGTTACAGAGCATTTGATTCTAGCAATCATTCACTGAGGTACAGAGAATACTGCCAGCACAGCGCAGTGCAAGCTCATTATCTGGGGTAAATTTAACAAGTGCCACTGCTATACAGGCTGACCGATGCTCGACACAAAGATTCATGATCACAGGTCTCCAGAGCCATGCATCTGATCCTTTTCTTCTGATTCCAAAGACCGATCACCCACTGATGCTCCACAGACTGGAAGCACCAGCAAGGCGGCAAGGCGGCCCCTAGACGCAGAGCATCTTCGGCAACACAACTAGCCACCGAGTGTCCTGAAGCTAAGTCAAGGGGATGCACTTAAACCACAAGATTTGGGATTATTACCTACGAAATGGTCAGACAGCATCAGCCTCCACTTACAAAGGCAGCCTAGCATTAATGTTGAATTTTGCCAAAAGCAACTCAGATTTGGGTGCCAAACTTTGGTCATCTTAAAAGGCATCACATTTACCGAAAGTATCAGGCAAAGACTTGGCATTAAAGGTGCATTGAAACACCCCAAGTAAAGGCACCCAGAGGGAGAAGCATCTCCAAGAGCTGGCAGCTGTTGGATTCTCCAGTCGAGCACAACCACCCAAGGATGCTCAAGGAGCCAGAAAAGCAGGACAATGATTCCACTCCAGCTCCCATGGCCCACCCCACTGCCCCTGCCACAAGGCCACCTTCTCACCCCACAGAAATATTGTCATCTCGGGCACGAAACGTCTTGCAAGCAGCACAGTGAGCACGCGAGAAATTGTAATGCTGGCGGTACAAAGCTGCGCGGAAGGAGATGTATTATGGAGAGCCTGCAAAACCGGGGAGGAACACAACGACAAAAAAAATGAGGTTTCTATGGGAAGCACAAAGCCGGACATTGTTCAGCAAAGCCCCGCTCCGCAAGCCGAGGCAGAGAGCCTCGTACAAAAGCAAGAGCTCCCACTGATGCCATTGTCGAGCTCGCGGAGCAGAGAAATCTCTGGAAGAAAAGCAGACCCCGTGACAATTATTTATCTCCATGCAAACATCTTCCTTCTTGTCTTTTGTTGGTGCAACACAGACCACATGTGTCTCCAGCCAGGGAAAGAAAATCTACCAGCAGGATCAAGGAAGGCTGAGATTAATCTGGTTTCATGTAGATAAAAAAAACTCGAGCAATCAGTTTTAAAATTAATATTAAAGTTGTAAGTCACCTTTGACTATATTAAAATATAAACTGGAGCATACAATAAGCCCCAAATAAGCCCCACTGGCAGTCAGAACAGCTCCCTTATCAACCTCTAACATCCCCTGTAAAATAATAACTGGAAGCCAGACTGCTCTGAGAGAAACTCACTCTCCCGAGGCAGTGCGATGTGACCCAATTCCTGCTGCCATTTCAGAAGCCCTCACTTGGCCGTTTTTCAGCATGCCAGCAATGAACTCAGCTGCAGCAGAAGTCATCTGGGGAAGGAGAGCTGGCATGGAAAGACTGAGCATAAGCTATACGCCGGGTGTAGCTGCTGTAGATATGGGACAGGGAAGGAGAACACAAAGGGACACAGTGCTGTAATTCAATGAAGCACCTGGGCTTTAGTGCCTTTTTTTTCCCCTCGCCACCAATGGTGTGGAGTTTTGGGAACCGCCTTTCTCCTAGCCCTTGGCTTTCCCTTCTCTGACAGTGTCTCAATATTTCCAAACTTTCTTCTCTATTGCTGACTTTGAAAGAGGCTGAAAGGCTCCTGTCGAGGGAAAACAGCATGGGTGGACCACAGCAGCGCCGAAGGAACCTGGCCTCAGCAGCACTGCATGCCATGGCAGAGCAGGATTGATGGGCATCACAGCCAAAGCCCATATGCGTCATCCCAAGGTGAGCTGCTGAAAGACACCAGAAGTAGCAGTCCAGTTATGAAGGGAAGGGTCACAGTCTAAGGAGGAACACAGGCAGCCAAGGCCAGCAGGTACCCACGCTCACCCTGAGCGCTACTGCAAAGTCAAGGAGAGAACGCTCCAATTGTTTTGCCCATGGACTACTGCATTCATCATCAAGTGACTCATGCTGGCTACAACCAGTTCTAACACAGTAGTGCGTCCACTTCACCACATCACAAGTCCCTACCCAGACCCAGTTAGCACTAGTATAACATTAAAGAGGCATCTCTGGTTAACTAAGGTGGACTCAAACTGTCCTTTGATCTCCATGGACAGCTGCTCCCACAAGGGTTCAGAAGGACTGAGCCAAGAGCTGCTGGAGCAGAGACCACCAGCTTCAAACACGTACGCACAGGGTGCAAGTGGGTCTTGGGAAAAAGCAAGGGTCCTCGCGCTGCCAGAGAGCTCTGTCACCACGAGAGCTGCACGAACTGCTTTCCAGCAGACTGCTGCCTGCTTGAGAGGGCTCCAAATAAATAGAGCCAGTGCCTCATTAGCATGCAAATCTATTCAAGCCCCCATTTCAGTTTGAATTCTATGCATACGATCAGAGTGCAAAATGCAAATTATACAAATGCACCCATATGAAGAAACAAGCAGGAACTCTGCACAAAGGGATTAGGGCCAGGCTGCTTCTCTCCGAAGATTACAGTGCTGTGGGGGGGCTTTTGTCAGGGAGCATCCTTTAATGGTCACCAGTCACGCAGCACTGAGCTTTGCCTACAAACTACTTTAAAACGCACTGCAACTCTGGCTTCAGCTGCTGGAGCGATGCCTTGGTTGAGACAGGTTGCACGGGACAGGAGGAGGGTGGACAAACCAAGGACAAGAGGCAAGGGGTGCAACAGCCTCAGCCCTCATAGCCAAGGGTCTCCCCAAGGGATCAGCATCCTTTCAGATTGGCCTGAGGGGACCAGAAATGTCCTCAATGCTCCTCCAGAAGCCCCCAAAAGGCAGCATTGGCCAACATCTCCCCAGCACTGGCCACTTCACCTACCAAGCCAGGGCTACGGGCCAGGATAGCCAGCTCAGAGCAGCAAGGTGGGTCTCAAGCAGCAGAGATCATGAGGAAGAGGCTCATCACCCGCTGGCCAGCCCCAGCGTCCTAATGACAAGGGAGATGATGCTTCCCCCGTCTTAAAAGGCTTAACCTCCCCTTCCCCTGGAGCTTTGGCTGGTAAGGTTTGCAAGGAGGAGAAACAGAAGCCCAGCTTGGAAGGTCCTCTGCAGACCAAGGTCAGATGAAGAGGAGCCAAAGGCACCCAATTTTAACAAAGTAAGGCTCTGAGCTCTGCTCTACATGAGCCTCAGGCCCTTTCCCCAGCTTACTGACCCCACAGCGTGGGAGATCCTGCTCCTTGTCGGACACAAAGCTTGGGCAGAGCAGATGGGAGGCTGTGTGCATTCACTTCTCCCTCCTACATGGGCAAAATCCTCAACCCACCATTTATCGTATTACATTTTCATTTTAAAGTAAATATCTGTTTTCAATTAGTACTTACAGTGAGGGGCATGCATCACTGAGAACACTTATTTCTCTTCCTTTCATTATTAGATTAGAAGTCGCTCAAGTTTAACTACATTTAACAGCAGCAGAGACATAACTGTTCTGCAGACGCTAATCCACTTCCCACCTCCACCCCCAAAAAGGCCCCAGTCCAGCTAATGCAAGCCTCAGGACTGAGTCTCCAAATCAAGGTGCTGGCACACAAACCTGCTGCAGCCCTGGCCAACCTCTCAGAGCCTGCCCATCAATTCCCTGCACGTCCTGCCTCCAAGCTGTTAAAAAAAAAAAACAAAAAACCCATTGCTTTACCTTCCTGTCACAAAATCTGACCCCCTTGCAATTTCATCTGGGCAGCAAGGAGGATGGACTTCCCCAAGGTTACATGAAGTGAATAAAACCTAAAGCAAAGATTTGCCCAAAACCTTACAAAAAAAACCCAAAAGCATGGGCAATCAACCACATCTGGTGCTCAAGCTACTCGTTCAGTCCCACTGGATGATGGGTATGCATGTCACTTGGCTAACCAATATTTTTCCCAAGTCTCCCGAATGCGTCCCAGTCTCCTCATCTTCATCCCACTCAGGAAAGCCCTTCCTCCCAGACAGATCATGAGATCATCCCCCAAGCACATCCAGGCGCTGCCTGCTCAGCCCTCTGCTAGAGCACTTGTAAGCATAATAGTACTATTATACTTTGCTCATTATGCCTCATTTTTATTACATGGCCTCATTAAGTTAAGAAGCCTCTGTAATTTAACTGCATCTCTTGGTCTTCGCACGGGGGCTCCAGCTGCGTTTTTCGTCAATCACTTTATTAAAAACACAGGACAAAAATTACTATTACTGCCCATTACTGCCCATCAATCTCTTCAATTGCCTCTTAGGTCCCTTCTTTACCTGCTCAATGCACCAGGGCCAGATGAACATCTTAGGCACCTTTATAATCTTTCCATACTTTCCAATAATTATGAGCTGATTTTAAGGGTGCTTTCAGAGAAGAGCAAGTAAGGCATGTGTTGGCACATGATGTCCTCATGGTGTACAGGAGAATGGGTAATAAAAGCATGCAACCAGACCAAGACAAATAAATTGTGTGTTAGACAATAAAATGTAATTGTATTGAACCTACCACAAGATGCTTTACAGACAAACAGATCAGGTTAACACTGTTCTAGAATTAAATATACTGTGACAAATTGGCATGGTGTGAGAGCCATCATGGTGAGTTCACTGGCCAGGCCAAAGGCAAGAAGAGATCTACATCCCATTTCCAAATCCCAGAGAAGGGTGATCGTCAATCGATAGTCAAATAGTTTCTGCAACAGCTTCCCAGCATCCCTTCATCCACCAGAGGATAGCGGTACTTGCTATCCTTTGTTCACAAAAAAAAAACAACACCCTCCTGAATTCAGTGTTAAAATTGCAAATATCAAAACATGTTATTTTGGCAAGTCCACTTCAAAGTTTCCAATCCATAGTTCTTGGATGTTTCCTTCTCCACAAGTTTCAAAAGTTCAACTTTTCTTCACGATTTTGAACAAGATGCTTCCATTGGGACAGCAACTCTGATCTGCTCAAGTCAGCAGCAACTTGCACAGGTTAAGAGCACTACACGGATTTCTGTGTATGCTTGGGAGAAAGCCAAATCATGGAGAGAAACCTACCTGCTGCAGAAAAAAGTCAGTATGCTGGATGAAAAGTTTGCTACAACCACCACTGTAAAGACATCGTGTCAAGGAACATCAGCCATTTGGCAACTGCATATGGTCCTTTTCTCTTTCTTGAGATGAGGTGTTTCGCTCTTCCCCCTTCTCCTCCCCCCCATCCCTACTCACTCCCAGGAAAAACCTGCTTTGCCCGGTTAGCACTTCCCCCTCCTGGTTCACTTCCATCACAGAAAGGGA